>JAOTQJ010142090.1:0-37126 GCA_025642045.1 Solanum sejunctum
TACAACATATGACATGTAAATAATCACAAAAGACAACACCACAGTGAAAGGAGTAAGTTACACAAATAATGAAATGCATAGGAGGTAGAACAACACATGAACTTTATTTAATAGAACGAATTCATATATCTTGGTATCCAAGTATGTAGATAGATTTAAAGGTGATATGTATGGGAGTGTATCAAGATATGAAAGAGTTGAGATATGGTTAATAGTTGTCTCCGAGTTGGTAAGTGCCTTTATGTGCCAAGGAGGGATCTATCTTTCTTGCCAAATAATACAAAATCAAGTAGCCTTACATACCTCACTGTACGACCTCACTATTATCTCAATATAGCCTTACCTTCCTCCAAATATTTATCTATAACATAGTAGGTGATAAAACAAGCGTTAGCAACCAATAGATACATCTTGGCAGCCCAATCTCATAAAAAATAACATACGGGTAGCAAGCGGGTATTTATTAACCCAAGTATATTCTTTCAACCTTTCCGCCCATGATTGTACTTTATGATACACATTCTCATATACATATCATGTGTATCCTTTTCTAGTGCCATAACAGTCTTAAAACAACCCACAAAGCACAACACATAACAATTCTATGTAACATACAAATAGGCTGCATAACGTCAAGTCCCTTTGCCCCATTTTGACGTCAACAATCCCAAACCTATTCCAACTTTAACCAAATTATCCTCAACACATCTATACATAAAAATAGTCTTAAAATATTCTTAGAATAGTACCAAAGTAGTCATGAAGGATGTGAGGCAATAGCCTTCCATCCATCAGCCCACAAGTTAGTACTAAGAACACAAATGCGATATCCTATAAAGACTCACTTTTGTGGACCATAAAAGTGGTGCAGTAGCTAAGTTACATCACTAACAAACTAAACCTTGTTAAACACATAACTATTAATAATTCATCCAACCAATAAGAGAAAATCCTCTTTAACAACAAGAAAAGTTCACTACAATCCTTAGGATACATGCTGTCCAAAATTTCAGCACAAACATAACTAGCATATACTTCTTATTTATCATGGGATAAGCATAACAAATACATGGATATTTCCACTTAACTTAGCCTTAAAGGTTTAGTTTTCCTTGAATAACACTAGATGGTTGTGTAAGCTTCCTTGTGAAGTGAAATAAAGAGAGAAAATGAGTCTTTATGAAAGCTGAAAATTTGTTCCAAAGTGAAATGAATTAAGGAGCTAATTTTGAGCCCTTTTAAAGAGTCTCTTTGGCCGACTTTCTTTGAACTTTTCACCACATATTAACACATATTAATAACCTTGTGATGCATTAGTTTGGCCCTTACACTTGGACCTAAATGGGTCTCAAAGTCGATGGGCCTTGGCTGCCCATTTTCCAAATTCCTTTTGACTTAAGTTGGGCCCAATTAGCCAAGTGAGTAGTGGTGTACTTGGTCGCTTTTATTATTCAACTTGGGCTGAAAATAAAGTAGATTGATGAGGCTAAAACATAGGCTAAAGTTACACCCTTAACATGGATTTTATTCATAATCGGACTTGGATAAATTCGACGTCGGGCCTCGTCTCCGTTTAGCTAACAAATTTAACCTAAGCAAGTAGGTGACTCACCTAATAGCTTACTAAGTCCTACAAGAACCTCACTTCTCTCACTTCATTTAAAGTCGTGATCTCCTTCATTTAACTTAAAACTTATTTGCACTCGACCCTTTTCAGCGTTAGACATACATATCACCCTCTAATTTGAGATTAAAGCACTTTTAAAAATTGACAATAATTTGAAAAGCCATATCATGTTTCATTTGCATAGAACTAGTATTGTAAGATGTGGGGCATTATAGATGTTCTACGAAACCATGGATCATGAGCCATAAAATACTCTATGGCCCGTAATTGGGGTTTCGTTGAGTCCAGGCCCATTAGATTTTAGTTGACCCAGTAAAGCTATAAATAATGGGGTCAAATTATTTTGACCCTATTTCAAACCTAATTTATAGATATACTTGACCAACCCCACCCTAAAAATATTTTGACCACCGATGGCAGCCGTACCTCCATTCCGACATTAATTTCTGGTGACTTGGGGTTTAGTGCCTCTTTACCTCCTTCATCTTCTACAAGTTAATTACATAACTTGGTAAGTTTTCAGTTGGTTAAAAACCTTTAATTTGCCTATGTTTGTACGATTAAATTAGAAATATGTTAGGAATGATAGTTTAGACACAAAACCCATGTGTGAATTTGAATTTTGGTTGCCCATGTTTAAATATTTGTCTAAGTCTGCAATTAGATATTGTTTCCTTGACCTTATAATTTGAATAGTATGTTTGCCCCTTATTGAATCGCCCACCATGTGTGATAAATTGATTTTATATGTGTGAATCGATGGGCGATTACATAGGTGCATAATTTTGTAGAGAAATTATTCATATGTAGTTGGAATAGTTGGGGAAACATATCTAATTATTTTTGATAAGGTATATACGTTGAATAGCATATTGGGGTATTGGTTGTGGTATGAGATTCATATAGGTGTGTCTGTTTTGCTTCGATATTGGTAGATAAATATTGAAAACGTCATATGGGGTCCATTGTGATAGGCTTAGAAACTCATGTAACTGAGTTTTCTTATCCACAAGTGGATTTTATGGCCCATGGATCATTCCATGAGTCCTATATAATTGCCCCTCGAACAAGATTCCAGAAACTTAAAGTTTCTAAGTATCCATTAGATGAGACTTTCTATGAGTCATAGATCACTTTATGGCTCATAGACAGGTATCATAGATCCTTGCCTCGAATAAATTCACACATTGGGATTGTCTATGACTTAGTCTCTCTTTACGGTTCATGAAACCAACTACGACCCGTAAAGATGCTTTCGTGGACCCTTTTGCAACTTAACCTGAATTATATTTGCTTTTCAATTTCTAATTTTTTGGATAACCAAGGTGTGTATATGTTCATGTTTCAATTACTATGGCCCCAAAGCCAAGTATAATGAGATTAAAGCCTTATAGAGGAGGCTCAGAGATGAATTCTCAGATAATAAGTAGGCCACCACACTGAGTGCCCACCAGAGGACCTCAGGGTCGACTCGGAGCTAGATAGATCACAGACCAGAGCTATTGCTAGGGATAGTCACACCCAGGCTCTTATCGTCCGCACTCCCCAGTCTGACGAGGATGGAAACTATAGGAACAATTCACCCTGGATGACTACATCCAGAGAAGAGTCTAACTCTAAGGCAGACTCTGAAGATGGATCAGAGATAGAGTCCTTTGACTTGCCTCATTCCTCACCACCTGAAGCTATTAAGAGTCAGTGGTTTATCGCAGGCATGCAAAATATCTATGCTGAGAAAGTGCTGCAGACAGAATGGAGCAAGCTAGCCCGTTCTATTTATGAGGAGTCTAGAGTTATCTCAGTTAGACTCGACTATGTCCTAGGTCTCCAGGACACCATGATTAGATTCGGGCTTCAGTGGCTGACTAGATCTCTTGGATGATACTCTTCGACCATGGTGAGGGAGTTCTATGCTTCCTATATAGCCACCATTCACAACACTCTTTCCAAAGAGAAGAAGCCCCCTTATTAGACCAGACTAACTGAGACAAAAATGAGGGGCCGACAAGTGTATATATCGGAGACTACTATCTACCAGATATTTTTTGAACCAAATTTTCCCTACCCCCAAATCCACCATAGAGTTTGACTAGGGGGCAGGGCAGATGAGGGACCTATTAGTGATAAGAGATCCCAAGCATAGAGCTAGCTTGATGAGATGGGTGGCTGGTTATATTGCTGAGCAGGTTCCGAAACTTGCCTATGTCACCACATACTCAGAGCTTATTTTCAATGCTTCGCTTAGTTTCCCTGCCAAGTTTTGGTGGGCTATTGTTCTATCATGCATCCATCCAACTCTTACTGATAATACATTAATGCCAGATCATATAGTACTGGTTGCCAGCATCTTGGCAGGTTATGATATTGATTGGGCTCACCTCATAGCCAAGTATATTCACGATGCTACCCTAAATAGGTCCACCTCCATCCCATTCCCTCGCTTGATATACAGGCTCTCTCTAAAGTCCAGGGTGGAGAGTTTGTACTAGCCTATTAAGGCCCAGTGTACCTTAGATCCTAGCCTGATCAAGGATGAAGAAAATCAAATGGCACTCCAGTGAGCATAGCCTGCCCCTATGCCTGAGATGTTTACCCCAGCACCATTCCCTAAGGGTTCACAAACTACCACCACCACTGCTTTTACAACTGATGAGAGGTCCCCGTATCCCGAGGCAGATGAGAAGAGGGGCCCCAGTACTTCTACTCCTATACCATAGGCTACGACATCATAGGCAACTCCCACAGGCATGCTTTACGTGTCCACCATCTCTATATAGGCCATGCATAGAGGTTATCTCATGCTGAGTCACAGTTGACTCAACTTGTTCATCAGATTAGGCTATGGCTTTGCCAAGCCATTTCAGACTTGGAGGGTCGCATGCATGCATCCATAGTTGCTACTATTTAGGACTATCTTTTTGTCGTGGATGCCTGCATTAATGCCTTTGAGGCAAGGGTACAGGAGATCTTGAGCATGGCCCAATCACCAGACTTGATAGCCCTTCAGATGGAGATCCAGTATCTTTGGGCCAATATGATAGCAACACTGGCAACACTGGTGACATTTCTAGAGACTGCGCTCGAGGTGCTGATAGTAAATCTTTTTGCTCCTGATGAGCCTACCTAGTCTTCCCATGGGAAGAGACCCCGCACAAAGGATGATAATATAGATGTTATATACTCATCTTATAGAGCAGGAAGAGCTTGAGATTGTCTGGAGGAAGTTGAGACAGGAGTACGGTGGTCAGACTCAGCCGCACACTGGCGCTTAGGTACCTAAGTATGATTTTTGACTCCTTATATGTTGTTTTGTTTTGATTGCGTGCATTGGGGACAATAAAAATCTTTTCCAATGGGGTGTGGGTAGTTATGGTCCTTAGTAAAGTTTGAGTAGCTTGGGTCCATAACTACCCCACTTTTTGATCCTAGGGTTTTCTTACTTGTATTTGTTTTACCTATGGATATTTACTTTCTGTTTAACTATCATGTTTAGGATATTTAGGTAGTATATGTAACATATAGTACTAATACTTGTGACATATAGCATATTTTTGTGTTTTGTGTGAAAACATAATTCCTACAAAAATTTTGATTAGTAGTTTAGATAGCAACCATTTATGTTTAGGTGAGTGACAATGTTTATTCTTATAAGTGAGGATAATTTGAGATGAAAAGCATGATCTGAAAGTCTTTTGTTGATAATGTAGTCAGTGCCATATGAGTGTGAGATTAATTTGCTAAATTTATGAGTTGTGTGCTAATTCAGAACTTGTTTTGTTACTCTAAGTTAGGCTGTAAATTAATTGGGTTTGGAAACGATCTTAGGATATTGTTCTTAACAATCTACTTAGCCTAAATGACTAACCAAAATTGCAATATATCCCTTGTTCCTAATGTTTAAGCCTAACATGTACCTTTTCTACGCAAACACTTGATTTACCTAGTCTTGTTAGTTGTAAAATCCTAAAATGGGCCTTGGTCCTTCCTTGAACATTGTGCACCCTGACAGAGGCAAAAAGCCTAAGTTGAGGGTGGCAACCAAAAGTAGTCCTGGTTCTGAGGATAAATATTATGCTCCTCAACTCAGGCCAAAAGCTTAAGTTGAGGGCGGTTGGTGTAAAGTTGAAACACAAAAATAAGGGGGGAAGTTAGTGATATAGATAAAAAGGGAAAAATCATGTATTGGGTGCAAGAAAAATAAGTGATGCCTTAGTTTGTTAGTTGAAAATAAAAATAAAGTGTAAAAGCAAGGTAAAAAGTTGAAAAATGAAAACAAAGCACCCAAAAAAGCTTGAAATAGGAGGAATGGAAAATGAGATAAAAATAGCAGAGTTGGTAAGGCAAAAGAGTAGAAAAATGCAGTGTTAAGAAGGACCGTTAGCCACTGTGTTCCCAAAATACCACAACAAAGCCCCTTAAGCCTATGTTATAAGCCTAGAAAGACCTAAAATGATCCTAGTCCAAATAGTTGAAGGTCTTAATCATGAGTATAGAGGCAAGCCTATGGTATTAGGCATTATGCATGAATATCCTTAGTGAGGGTGAGTGATTTTGCATAGTCCCAAGGTTCTACATGAAAACATCATTGGGTGTCAGATATAGGACTTCTTTCTATGAGGGAACTTACAATATATTGTTAGCATTAGACTTGATCAGTAATTGTGGCTTATTGATAGTACCTCACTTGTCATAGTTATGTTATCACATGCGCTAGTCTGTATTGGTTTGCAGATGGCTATCTGATTCTGCTTTGAAAATGTGGTCTGGGTAATGTGATTTATGCCATTGGGTTGAGGTTTGTGTGTTTTTGTATTATCTATGCAATTTGAGTCCATCTCTTGAGGACAGACAATAATTTTAAGTTAAGGGTGTTGATGTGTTGTCAAAATACAACACTTTTGATGCTTAAGACTTGGAATTTTGTGTGTTCTCAATGCGATGTTGGTTGGTTATACGTGTTTTTTATGTCATATTGTAGGATTCAATGTTTGGCCTTGATTTTGGGGAGAAATACATAAGTTGCTGATTTTTTCTGTAGTACGAGACCCTTTACGGGCCATAGATCATTCTATGGGTCGTGAAGTTGTTTCATAGACAATTTCAATGAGGGGCTAATTTTCTAAAGTTGGTTTTACGAATGTACAAATGGGTCATGGAATGATTTACCAATTGTAGATAATGGTTCATGCCCTGAGGATTAGAGATTAGGACTTTTTGAAGATTCAACAGACCAAAACCCCTTTACTGGTCGTAAACTACTTTACGAGTCTTAGAGGAGTATCGTACACTTGAAGTCTAAATTTCTAGCATCATAGTATGAGACCCTGAATACGGGCCATAGAATGCAATATGGGTTTTGTGAGGCGTGCCGACCAGTTATCCTACTATATTTAGGACTTGTATTTTACTTATTATAAAAAGGGGTTTTAGGTTATTTTTCATAAGTTTTGGCATAGTACTCAAAGAACTTAGTAATTAGAGAGAGAAAATAGTGAGATTACATTGGAGAGATTTTGAGAACACTTGTATTTTAATTTCATCTTTAATCTTGTGATTCTCTTAGAAGTTGGATTTGCTTGTTCGTAATTAAATTATGTAAGTGTTCAATTATATTTTTTCCAATTAATAATTCTTGCATTTACACAAATATGCTTAGCTAAATCCACAACTAGGGTTATGAGAACCATGAAGAACTAACAAGGTAAAACCAGATAATTCATAATTCTTGGAAAGTGTGCATGCATATATTAATTAATTCTCTTTGTATTGCATGTTTTCTAGTTGTAGCCAACATTCGAACCCGCCTAGTGTTACTGACTAGACCAAGGTAGTAATGAATAGGAAAAGATATTAATTCAATTGACGTCTTCTCATCTAATCAACCAAATTGGGCAAAGGGGAGGTTCTACTGGGACTAATAAATAAGGGTTAGTAATGCACACTATGGGGATGGGCCAAGTCACATAGTGAAATTCACCTCTCACCTTTTACCAAAGGGTTTGGTGAACTTAACTTATCATCTTGCATGGTACACACTAGAAAAGAATTATGTTATCTGATGATACTGAGTTAGGGAATCATAAGGTACCTAATACCCTACTATCTATCCATATTGATTTATCTCCGTTAGTTTAGTTTTATTTTCCATCGATTATTATAACCCCCCTTCGGGGAAGTAAGTTAGTTAACTAATCGAATTGCAATCATTAAGTTCTCTTGAGTCTACGTATTCCCTATGGGTTCAACCCTAACCTTGGTTAGGTTTTATTTCTCGACAATGACCATTTCATCCTCTAAAAGGATGTGTAACTTGGGCGACATCAGTTCTTTAAGACAAGGTTTCATTTCCAAATTTAAGTCAAAGATTCCATTTGAAGTATGTGGAAATTTCATCCATGGATATCCTACTATCTATGGAGTCTCAATTCAAATGCAATTTGTAAGTTTTGATCATGCTACAAGTTAGGATTCAATGATTTCTTATGGGTTGTATTTATTTAATTGCACTCAATTCTTCTAAATTGATATCATGAAGTATAATTTGAGTATAATTCATTGATTTTAAGAATGAATGTCATTAAATCATACCTGTAAGTGCTTTATGATTGTGAATTTAATTATGTTGATATATATGGACTATGATTAGAAGAAAACTATGAATTTCAGATACTTTTGAGCAAATATCATTACATTTCTGTGTAAATTTAGATTTGCTTCTGTTTGAAGCATTCTTATTATGAAAGATCTTCACAATATTGATGCTTTAGCAATCACAACCCTAGCCAAGAGCCTAGCCCTAACATGGTGAAAGAGATCTCTAAAGGAACCTCAAACTAATCCCTTAGTATATAATCAAGCTGTTAAGACAGAACAAGGAGAATACATAGGAGGAAGCATATACATAACATAACTCATAAAATAGGGAAGATCAAAACATAAGAGATACAAGTTTGGAAACTAAATCAAATACATAGGTCTAACAGATGACTCTAACTCATGACAAAGATGGGGGCTCAGATAGTTCCTAGCTTACGCTGAACATAAAGGAATGTTATCTCTAATACATAAACATGACATGAAGAATTAGAAAAGTCCTTATCCTCAAAGCATGAGGACTCATCCAATCTGTGGATCTAACAACATGGATGGATGGTAGGATAACCTACACTTGCATTATGATATAATGTAGGCATAGAGTATATGTTAGTACGTTTAAATATACTAAGTATATTGACATACAATTCAATATAGGTATATAGTAGTAACTTTCATAGTTATTAAACATAAGCATAGACACATGTATTTACAAATAGAAATCAAGTAGAGAAGAGGCCATCATATTGCAATGCCATAGTTCACAATATAGTAAAGAGTCACTTAAGAAAACTATATGCCTTGTAAAATATCATAAGACATTATGAAACTTGAAATGATGGTAAGAGTAATAAGTCATGGAAAATCTGTCATAAGCCTTTATATGAAAACCTTTAACTTCATAAGAGATCATGAAAAAAGATAAGATATCATAAACACTTGAGAGAGCCCATGAATAAATATGAGAGTCACCGTATCTGACATAAATCATATGAGTTATAACCTAGAGTCTCAATGTTACTCAAACACTAAACGAAAAAGGGAGTCACTTGCTAAGGTGGACATCCATAATGCCTAAATGGATCTACTAAACCTAACTAGTGAGCAAGCGTCTATGAACGAGTGGTACATCTAGGGAATCAAGATTCATCTAATAGATGATCCCTCTAAGAAGTCAACCTTATATAAGGGGTGATCTTTTAACCTACGATGACATGTAATTATCAAACAATGAGATTCACTACTAATGGGTCATGCCTCAACTACGAGGATGAGACTCAATACCAAGGTCATATAAGTGCTAAGTAAGCTTTCATGTAGTACAAGTTATTAGTCATGTCACACCATAACATGAGAGGGGCACTATCTACTAATGCATCCATGCCATAACAACACCACGAAAACATAGAATAGCTCCTTTCATATGATGTGAGTGTAGGCCTTTTATCACCACACATACATACTTAACACATAATCATAAGCTTGATCAAATCTCATGGCTCATTCATAACTTGTACATGATGGTGTATACATACCCTTAGATGCTTAAAACCATGTCATAGTCATCATAGTAATCATAATCATATCATAATCCTAATTGCCTTAAAACCATGTTTATACCTATAATTGGTAACCAAATCCATATCAAAACATCATGAAAAGCCTCGTTCATACATGATCATGACATGAGAAGTTAGAGTTAAGTATGGGTATATGAAATTCAATCTTAAAACATAATAATAGGATGGAAACTTGAATAATACATAGGGAAATAAACATTTGAATCATAATTGAATTACCCATGCATGAATTCATAGTTAAAAGAGCCATGCAAGTTCAAATCTCATAAAATCCATGCAAATCATTCAATAGCACTTGATTCATCCTTAAATAATCATTTTTGAGTAACCTATAAAATAATTTCAACAATTTAACACAAAATCATGAAGCTTATAATACTTAGATCATACTTTAAAGTAATGAAGGAGGTGAAAGAGATTTTGGGCTCCATGGTTAAATTGAAACCAAGGATGAATCCCACATTCCTACTTTAGGAAGATGAGTTTGAGAAGGAATCAACTTAGCCTTGAAAACCCAATAAAATCTCTAGCTTGAATCTTGAGTGATGACTTGGAGAGTGTTTTGAGAGTTTGGATTCTTAAGACTAAGTGTTAGGCTTAAATGAAGTGTTGGGAATATATAGAGGTTGGTTTAGGAGGATATTATAGTAATAGAAGGTCCAAATTACACCTAGAGTTGGGGGAAAAATACCAAAAAGACCTTAATGAAGTAAGTCTTGAAGACTGATCTAGGTAGCATCACAGATGGGATCACTGGCCATTAACCATGTCGCAGTCCATGAAACCTTCCTGTGAAAGTGTTTTTGCACTGATAAAATTTAACAAAAATGAACATAACTTCTTGGTTAGAACTCGAAATTAGGTAAAATTAGATGTGTTGGAAAGCTAATTAAAATAACTTTCACTTGTTTGGTCATGGACCACCTAATTAAATTTGTTAGAGTGGATATGATCATTTGAAGTTAACCCTTATATCGATTCATGTGAATAACTTAATCAATGGAATTCCTTCAGACTTGCGTGATATTAGAGATCCTTTATGATGCTAAACCATACATCTAAACTTGTATTGAAGGTTTGAAAGTGAATTTAGCTTGATCTTGAAGGTTCCTTGAAGATCCTTTGAGTAGAGATTGAAGGAGGATTTAGAAGGTATTTTGAGTGATGAATGAGAGACTATGTGTTATAGAATGTATGGGGTGATATCAATAGGTTAGGAAATGATTTAGGAGGGTAAGGTTATCCTTACACCTCGTAGAGGGACTTAGGAACTTGAAAAAGGTGAACTTGCCCTCAATAAAATGATTTAGCAAAACTGTCTAGTGCACCTTCGTGGCACACTTCGCAAGTCATGAAGTGCACCATGGCTTATGGTACCTAGGGAGTACAAAGGCACTAGTTAAAGGAAAGAGGCTTACCACAAAGCCTTTCACATAGCGTGGTGTGCACCATAGCCAGTGAAGTGGCTCGCGGTGTGCACCCAACTGGTCAGTCCACCCCTTTTATTCCAAGGCAGCTTCCATGAGTCTATTCACTATCAGTCGTGCCTTTCATTACTAGTAAGTGGCTTCTTGGAAGGTACCCTTGGCAAAAATCCTTGGAAAGCCATGCCCAACCATTTTTCATCCTTGCAAAGTTTGGATACTAGCAAAAAATTCTTTTGGAAGTGAAATTATGAGCTTTGATTCTAATCTTCTCATGTATGAGGTATTACATTTGCTCCCCCTTACGATCATTCATCCTCGAATGAGAAACAAACTGGCAAAAATAGTTCAAACGAGAATGAACACACAACATGAGGGCAAGAGTGCAAATCTAATATCAAAGTTATGAAATCTTTTACTAAAATTATCTTTTGAAACTACCTTCCATGAGTATGCATGCATTTCATGACGTAAGAGCACATAAATGAAATAATCAGACTATTTGAGCATGAAAAACCTATAACCTTAGGTCTTAGTAGAATAGAATTTGATAGTCAGCAACCAACATGAAGTAATAATGTATTCCAAACATAATTCCCATAAAATTTATACATAGTCAACAATTATCATTCAACTTTAGTCTCAAGAGTATGAATGTACTTAAGATGACACGATGAAGCCGAAACATAAAAAGGTATAAGGATAGACTTGAGAAATTAACACCCTATCAACATAACAAGTCACACACTTGGATCCAACATAAAATGATACAATAAATGCAAAATTAATCTCTACCCATAATTAGCATAATCTAAGGAACCTCATGCATACTAGTATGTACAACCTAAGCTCTCTCCCTTCCTTTTCTAGTGGCCACTGGACAATCCCTACTCTTATGCACGATTTTTCCACATTCAAAGAAACCATCTCTACCAGACTTACACTCCCCCATATACATCTTTGCATACTTATAACAGGTGGGGTATAGGTGTTCTTCACTCTTGTTACCATGTACCAAAACATTACCAAGAGATAAGTCATCCTCTACTCGAGCCCTCTTAGCTACCCTAGCATCCGACTTAAGCTTTTCTCCTTCAATCTGTTTAGCATATGTTATAAACTAGGGGATATCTATTTCTCTTACAAGCATAGTAGTCCAGCACTCCTTCACAAGAAAGTATGAAATTCTTGAAATAAACTTGTTTATCCTAGATTGGTGGTCATTAACCAAGGATGGAGCATACTTCAATAGCTGGGTGAATTTGAGGGCAGACTCTATCACATTCATGCTTCCTTATTTGAGGTTAATGAACTCGATCAATTTTTCTTCCCTAAACTCAAGAGGGAAGAAACAATCCAAGAAGGAAGATTTGAACTCTTACTACAACCAAGTCAGCTCTCAACCATTCCTTCAGTCACCTATTAATTAAATAACACTTGGGCTACCCCTTTCAACTAATATGCAGTCAATTCAGTTTTAAGTTCATAAGATACCCCCATAATGGATAGAACTTCGTACACTTCATCTATGAACTCCTAGAAATCCTCATCAATTCTCAAACCATAGAATTCTAGATGGTACATTCATGCAAAGCCACACACTCTAGCAACTGGATTGGGCTCATGGGGAGGAGCAACAACCTGTCCATCTTGGGCAGCCATAGCTCTAGCCACCATAGCCATTGTAGTCCAAACTCAATATCAGTAACTGGCTCTCCCATAGGACCTTGAGGGACCTGACCCTCATTTGCAGGGTCCTCTCTAGGTGGAGGATCTCTTCTTGAGGCATCATCTAAAAAGGTAGTAAAGAACATTGTTTAGAGATAGGAAACCTTAGGACACACTCTATGGCACAACATGAATCAAGAGAAAGTGAGATATTTCCTAAAACAAGGAAACTGCATAGACAAAAGCATACGCATAACATAACTCATAACATAAGAAAGATCATAACACAAGTGATAAGTTCAGAAACTGAATCAAATACATTCGTCCAACAAATTCCTCTAACTCATGACATAAGATGGGGTCTCAAACAAGTCCTAGCTCACCCTGAACATAAAGGGAAGTTGTTTCTAATACATAAACACAACATGAAGAATTTAAAAAAAAGGCCTTGTCCGCAAAGCATGAGGGCTCATCCAATCTGGATAATCAAAGTATTAAGATCTAGCTACACGGATAGATGACAGGATGACTTACATCCACATTATGATACAATGTAGGCGTAGAGTATGCATTAGTACATTTGAATGTACTAAGTATGCGGGTATGTAATTCAATATAGGTATATAGTAGTAACATGCATAGTTATGAAACATAAGCAAAGACAAATGTATATATGTATAGAAATCAAGTAAAGAAGAGACCATCATACCAAGATGCCATGAATGCCATTATTCCATAGTTCACAATATAATGAAGAGTCACTATATGCCTTATAAAATATCATTAGACATAATGAAAGTGAAAATCATAGTAAGAGTAATAATTCATGGAAA
Source organism: Solanum sejunctum (assembly GCA_025642045.1). NCBI lineage: Eukaryota > Viridiplantae > Streptophyta > Magnoliopsida > Solanales > Solanaceae > Solanum > Solanum sejunctum. The sequence continues at coordinate 13,727 of JAOTQJ010142090.1, forward strand.
ATCTACCATAAGCCTTTGTATGAAAACCTTTAACCTTGTAAGAGATCATAAATAGGTGAGATATCATATAAAGATGAGCATTCATGCCAACATAAACCATGTGAGCTATAATATAGAGTCCCCATTTTACTCCTAAATAAGAGAAATAGAGGAGTTACTTTCCAAGGGTGAACATCTATAATGCCTAAGTGGATCCGCTAAAGATAAGTAGTGAGTTATCCTCTAGTAAGGGGTGCTCCATCTAATAAATCAAGCCTCATCTAATGGATGATCCCTATAAGGAGTCAACCTCATCTAATGGGTGATCCATTAACCTGTAGTGGAACATAGTTGTGAGATAATGAGATTCACGACTAATGGGTCATGCATCAACTAAGATGATAAGCCTCAATCCCAAGATCCTCTAGGTGCTAAGTAAACTCTCACGGAGTAGAGGTCATATGTCATGTCATACCATACCATGATAGGAGCACTATCTACTAACCCATCCATATCATAACAACACCACAATAACATAGAATAGCTCCTTTCATGTCATGTGAGTGTAGGCCTTTCATCATCACACATACATACTTGCCACATAATCATAAGCTTAATCAAACCTCATGGATTATTCATAACTTGTACATGATGGTATATACACACCTTTAGATGCTTAAAACCATGTCATAGTCATCATAATTGTCACAACCCAAGACTAGGGCCTAGACATGACTTGTGAATGGGGAACCTGAAGGAACTCCAAACAAGCCTCTTAGTATATCATTACACATCCTTGGTCGTGGAAACTATGTACAACATCATAAGAAACTTAAACAAGGGGAGTTGGTACTAAGGGGAAAACTTGCACAATATCATAATCAACAGACGAAAGAGTCAAGGCTCATAATATAAATACATAGCACATCTAACAACACCTCTACTACATAGATAGGAGCTGGGGCCAAGACAAAGCAACTGAGCTCACCCTCGTAGTCAAATAGAACATATAGAAGAGTGTCTTAATGCATAATAAGAGAAACATAGACTAGAATCCTCGAAGTGGAGGACTCACCAACTAGCTTGAGTAGCAACGAACTAGTCATGTGGAGGAAGAGGATGATCAACTTAGGCTTTGAATCCTACATGGTGATATCATATAGGCAAGAGTATGCATTAGTATGTTTGAATGTACTAAGTATGTAGGATGCAATGCAACAAGAATTAGGCATTATAGTCAAAATGCATAATATTAAGCAATACGCATACTATAACAATATGACATGTATGATCAATGCTTAAATAAATTATGCTTAAATAACTCATGCATATATGAGATATCATATGTGTAGAAGAGACCAAGCTAGCTATTCAAGGAACAAAGCCCTTGGTGGTTGTGTGGTACAAACCCCTCACATGGTTGTTGATAATCACACCTTATCAACAAAGTGGCCAACTACAAACCCCTCACATGGTTGATGAGTACAAACCCCCATCATGGTTACCCAGACTCTTATCTCCCTAGATCGGGTATAGTCTAATGCAATACTTTATATAGAGTATATCATATGCATAAGCGCATTTCTTCATTATATAGTCATTCATATCATATCGCAAACTTTGCACCTTCAACTCCTCAAGAAATCACATCTGGACATCTTATTAAACACTTAGAGGATGTGTAATACTAGTGTAAAACTATGAAATATAAAGGTTAAATAATTCAAGAAAATTCATTGTAAAACCATCAGTCAACACCTTACAACACCCTCAAGCAATATAACTCAAAACCTCTCATCAAATCTTATAATAGATCCAAGATATATAAAGCTTTAACATAGTGTGCAGTGAATTTCATAATAAGAAAGAACCATTTGTAAATCAACTTTAAATCATGCAATTTGAGCAAAAGGAGACTTGAGTATCACAGGTGAAAGGAACCTATGAAAGAAATTCACATATCTTAGCTTAGAGATGAAATTTAGTGAAAATTGGAGATGGAGACTCGAAGCTTGAATAAGAACCTTGATGGAGAACCTTAGCTTTGGATGAGGGTTTGGAACTTGAGTTTGGGGAGTGAAAATATGACTAAGTGTTTGAGTGAGTATTGGGAAATGTTTAGGATGATACGAGGGTGAAATAAGGCTAGGTATAGGTAAAAACACATATGTGAACACTTGGGCCCAACACTTTAGAAAATTTTGGACGAACTGAAAACAATACACTGAAATGGAACACTGCCATGTCGCGCTAGCATCATGCAGCGCTCAATGGAAATCGTTACTTACAAATTTATAATTACTAATCTTTTTCTCTTAAACCAAGGTTAGACCCTTTTCTCCCTAATTTTATCCCCCTGAACAAGAATATGAAGTCAGATTTTTGAAATAACAAATGGATTTTGAGAATATGGAATTTAAAATTCTGGGCATTTCGAGGTACGTTTTTGGGCACTTTTTGGAGTCATTTCAATATCTCCCCTGTGAAAACATTCATCCCCGAATGTAAAAGAAATGTATGGGACAAGAGTAATCATGAACAAATCAGCCCCAACAAGAATTGAATATTACTTTTCAAACACCACTTTCAAAATCTCAGCGTCATGGTAAAATCATCATAAACTTGCCAACTTAAACAATAATGCATATGAATGACATGGGGGTTGAAACATAAGACTTGGAATCATAGAAAGGACTTGACACATCATTATAAGCTTGAGTAGAATGGAAGAAATATGGATATTGCTTCTCCATGCCCGCACCGGCTCCCTGAGAAACACATACGAATGGATGACTCTTCCAAAGGCCTTGACGAACACTACATCCTCATCAATCAACTTCTCCACTCATCCATCCAACAACTGCACCGAGACCTCCTTCTAAGACAATTTCTCCTCCACATCACCCATAATCTCAAGGATTTCTACAATACTAGAGCCACCAACACATCTCCTTCAGCTAGAAACATGAAGAACCGAACAAACAATAATCATATCCCTAGGAAAATCCCATTCATATGCAACCTTACCAACTTCTTCTACACTCTAAAGGACATCACAACCATGACTCATTTGTAAACCTTAACCATACCTATTCCACTTGTTACCACGAGCCACCATCTCCCCTTTGGGAGATAACCTCCATTTTACTACCTTTCCACCCAAACTTCCAACTTTAATATAGCGAAAATCAAGGCTTTGCCTAATCTAGGACTCTTAACCCAAAAGGATTTGGAACCATCAAGAACACTACACTACCATTCTCAACTTCCTTCAACCTGACTTCCTATTTAGCTAATTGAAGGACTCCACTAGTCACCTCTTTACCACCATTAATAACACATGCTAGGCTACCTAGAACACCGACCGCGATATTAGCCTTACTGGGGAAAATTATGCACACTTCTTTCATGATCCTTAAAGAATTGTAACCATCTTACTGCTATCCACAATACACTCCCATCATATTAAGCAAACAATGTCATCCTCCAAAACTTGCAATACTACCCCAAATGATTTGCAAGCTCTAAACAAATCAATACCTCATAACTAGAGACCATAACAAACATATCACAGTAGGATTTTAAGACCCTATTCAAGAAACCCACAAACACTACCGAAGCATAAGCCAACGAAATAACTCTATCAATATCCAAAATGATCATTCCTAGTTCAAAAGGACACTTAGGGATATCACCTACCCTCTTCCACACTTGAGAACAAAACCTGAACCTCAAATTAACCTTAGAGAAGTGACTAACCTATGGTACTTGACCAATTAGATCAACCATCATTAACCATCATATTATAATATTATGGGTTTTACATTCATAAAAAGCTTACTATGCAAATAGCTAAACCACCTCAAGACCTCTATCTTATCAAGCTATGGCCAACCGAGATCAAAAGACAAGACTCTATGCAATAAGAACATGGGGCAACCCTTATAAACCCCTTCTAGCCACAATAGACTCATGCAAACATCTAGGACACCCACATGAATTCTATTAGCACAATGGAATCACATAAGAGATAGCAACTCCTAGACCTATCAACTCACATTATCCAAAATGTCGGTCATAATGTTATCCTTACTTAGGGTCAAATAAGTCATATGAGAATCAATAGAAGAGAACCTACTCACAAGCTCCCATAATAGCCTGCTAAACCCAAGAAGATCTTAACCCAAGGAAGTCAAGGTCTAGTCTAATATCTAAACACTTTTACCTTAATAGGGTTCACCTTAATACCATCACTCGGCATCATACGACAAGGAAGGCAAACTCTTACAACAAAAATCCCCATTTTTCCCATTTATCAGCCAACCTTCTTCCTTAAACTTTGCGGTACTACTCTCAAAAGACTTACATGCACTACCTTGTTAGGGAACACAAACAATCATATCATCAATAAAGCCACCATAAGCCTATTAGAGTAGGGGCTAAAAGATCTTTTACATGAGACTTATAGGCATAGTCGGTGCACTAGTCCAACCAAAGAACACCATCCCAAATTTGAAATATTAGTAGGCACATTCAAGGGATCATCTACCACCACCAACAATTCTACAAACGAAACAACTTAGGGTCAACACCTCTAACTATCACAAGATAATAAATACAACCCTTTAGAGACTATTTTTCCTTATGACAAGAAATGGACCTATCTCTCTTTCTAGCATTCAACAACCTCTCATTCAAGGATGAGCTCATTAGGGATTTGGGATCTAGCTCTACGGGTCCTACAATCCATGAAGACACAATATGCATGCAACCATTCCATCCCTATAATGACATCAAAAATCACCATGCTAACTCCAACAAGCCACAAAGTAAGACCTAATATAATACAAACTCGGATCAACACCTATTAACCTTATAGCAATAATATACCCAACAAAAGGATAGACACCAAAGAACCATACAACAACTTGGGTATATAGAAAGCCCCACTAGCAATCAAAAAGAATATAGAAGAAATAGCGGCGCACTGGGCCTACCAATGCATGCACAACAAAGACAAGGAAATTTCAACTTACCAGTAATATCATTAGGCATCTCATCCCCTCCTTGAGCCTCTTGATCAACATGACCACCTCGATCCAAAAGTAGACCATATGGGCAAATCTAGAATTCTATGGTCTATCGCACCATATCAAAGCATACACCCTTGTTCTTCCAACATGGGCCACTATGACCCATCATATACGTTGGACAATTGGGATTAGTCATTCTCTCACTACCTCCTTTGCACTTATTGAGTTTATAAGGGCGATCCTTAACCTTATGACCCATCTCCCTACAACAATAACAAGCATTAGTACCTCTCAAGCATGGGTCATATGGACTCTACCATATTTTGGGCACCTAGTATAAGGCACCACACCACCTATATCTATCCCCTTAAAGCTGTGGAACTTACCTATATTGCAGGCCCTCTTGGTCTCACTACCTCTCTTCTTACCACTGGAAGTCTGTGGAGCACCCACATGTTGATCAAAGTGAGTTGCCAATTTTGCCGCCATTTTGGCCACTTTCCAAAGGGCATTGCAAATCTCTGCGTTCATCTTAGCACCATCCTGAGTAACTTGAGGCATATCCTGAAATATAGCAGTAAGGGGTTAGTATTAATCCCTAGGGGACCTAACTTTATCACAAGACATGGATCATGAAGAAGTGAAATATTTCCAAAAATGTCTCGAAGCCTCCTACTCATAGTTGTGGTGCACAACACAACTATGAATAAGACTCTAATTGATTTGGTGTGTTGGACTCTGAGGATCTATCAACCTAGTGCTTTGATATCAACTTTGTCACAACCCAAGCCTATGGCTTAGACGTGACTGGCAAATAGGGAACCCAAAGGAACCCCAAACAAGCCTCTTAGCATATCATTACACATCTTTGGTAGCGGAAGCAATGTAAAACAACATAAAAAACTTAAACAAGGGGAATTGGGATAAGGGAAAAACTTGCATAACATCATAGTCAAGAGACGAAAGAGTCAAGGCTCATAATATAGATACATAGCACGTCCAATATCTCTACTACATAAATAGGAGTGGGGGCCAAAACAAAGCAACTAGGCTCACCCTCGTAGTCAAATAGAACATAAAGAAGAGTGTCTCAATACATAATAAGAGACACATATACTAGGGTCCCCAAAGTGGAGGACTTACCAACTAGCTTGAGTAGCATCGAACTAGCCACATAGAGGAGAAGGATGATCAACTTAGGCTCCAGATCCTTCATGGTGATATCATGTAGGCAAGAGTATATAGCAGTACATTTTAATAATCTATATACATAGGATGCAATGCAACAAGAATTAGGCATTATACTCTAAATGCATAATATTAAGCGATAGGCATAATATAGCAATATGATATTATTGATCAATGCTTAAGTAAATTATGCTTAAGTAACTCATGCTTATATAGGATATCATATGTGTAGAAGATACTAAGCTAGCTATTCAAGGTACAAACCCCTTGGTGGTTGTGTGACACAAACCCCTCACATGGTTGATGATAATCACACCTTATGAACACAGTGGCGAAGTACAAAGCCTTCACATGGTTAATGAGTACAAATTCCCACCTTGTTTACCAGGGCTCTTATCCCCTTGGATTGGGTATGGATACATAAGCCCATTTCATCATTACATAGACATTCATATCATATATCATTCTTTGGACCTTCAACTCCTCAAGAAACTACATCCGCATATTTTATCACACTTAGAGGGTGTGTAATGCTAGTGTAAAACCATAAAATATAGAGGTGAAATAATGCAAGAAAATCCATTGTAAAATCATCAATCAACACCTTGCAACACCCTAAAGTAATATACATCAAAACCCCTCATCAAATCTTACAATAGATCCAAGATTTATAGTTCAAAACATAATAAAATAGTCACAACTTTACATAGCTTTAACATAGTTTGTAGTAAATTTCATATTAAGAAAGATCTATTTGTAAATCAAATTTAAATCATGCAATTTGAGTAAACGGAGGCTTCGATACCATGGGCGAAAGAAACTCACACCATAGCTTAGAGATGAAATTTGGTGAAGATTGGAGATGAAGACTTGAAGCTTTAACAAGAACCTTGAAGGAGAACCTTAGCTTGGGATGAGGGTTTGGGACTTGAGTTTGGGGAGCGAAAATATGACTAAATATTTGAGTGAGTATTGGTAAATGTTTAGGATGTTACGAGGGTGAAATAACACTAAGTATAGATAAAAATATGTATGCAAACCCTTGGGCCAACACTTATAAAAATTTTGGATGAACTAAAAAAAATACACCGAAATAGAACAGTGTCACGCCAGCATTGTGTAGTGCTCACTATAAATCGTCATATGAAAATTTATAATTGCTAATCTTTCTCTCTTAAATCAAGAATAGACCCTTTTACCCCTAATTTTGACCTCATGTACAAGAATATGAAGTTGAATTTTTGAAATAACAAACAAATTTTGAGATATATGGAATATAAAATTCTGGGCATTCCGATGCACGTTTTTGGGCAGTTTTGGGGGTTATTTCAATAGTAATCATAGTCATATCATAATCATAATTGCCTTGAAACCAAGTTCATACCCTTAATTGGTCACCAAATCCATATCAAAATATCATAAAAAGCCTTGTTCATTGATTGGACCAGGTTATGTGAGGTTTAAACACATACATAATTTTTTTGGCACATCAGCACACACTTTTCACAATTCCAAGTGTTTGTGGTCATCAAAAGTATTTTACCTAACTAGGAGCCCGAGTCAAACCATAGGGAAATGCACCGGTAGAATTCAACTTAAGAAGTCACAATGGTGCTTTAATCTTTTATAGTATGAGTAGATATTACATAAGAACCAACATATATCTAAAAGTAACTATGAATGAATTTATCACTACAACTAAGCTATACTAGTAGTTAAACAAGAGAATTAAACTGACTTCTTGGGGAGACACATAGAAATACAAGTAGTAATTGGCATGGGTATGTGAAGTTACTCAATATATGATGTATAAAAATAGGTCGAGAGGGCAAATCTAATATTATCAATGTTTCTCATACTCAAGATCAACTTTCCATAATATTTTCTCTCCAAAAAATATCCTCTTTGTCTAGAACAATGTACTCCCTCTCTTTGTGTCCTTGTACCTTTGTATCCTTATGACTATGTGTACACTTTTTTCCAACCTTTTAGCCTTTTATACTCTGTGCAAAAAGTACAGAGTATCTTCGTTGAAAGTTCCATCTGCAACATTAGTCAACCTTTCCGATTGAACTGGTGATTCACATAACCTTCCTTCAGCTTATAGATCACTCCTCTATTCAGTCTTAAAGGGGAACTTTGGGAGCGCATTCAAGCTCACCAAGATGGTTTTTGATGCATCATAGGGCAAATTGCTAACCTATTATGTGAGAAATATCATGTTCACCAATCACGTAGGTGAATCGCCAAACTTGTCCTATATCTTGCCCTTTTTCAAGTTGGCTTGCCTTTTGCTGGGTAGTTAATCTGTAAGGTCTTGGTATGTTAGAACCTCATGAACTACCTATATGCAGTGCTCAGTGTTCAACACTTCCTTGTTAGCTCATTTTTGAATTTTTCTTATATGTTTGTGTTCCAAGAGTTCCCCATTCTTCACCTTTGCTGCAAAAACAATAATTCCATAAATTTATAGCACAAATATGGCACCAAGGAAACTTTATTACGTCAATTTAGGCCCTAGATGAGTGTAAATTCACCTCTCATCAACAACCTCAACTTAACTCTTTACTTTGTACTCAAGTAAATCAAATGTCAACTAGTTCAAAGATCAGATCTATGAAATGTATTGACTGACATTCAATTTGTCAAGGCCTAAAATTCATTTCATGCAAACCCTCACATATGCATTTCAAGCTTCAAGCAATGACTAGAACATACCTTCTGGAGTTTTCACTCACAAAGGCTTTCCCCTAGGCGAAACCATGCTGAATAATTGTGCTTGACTGCCCTAACAACAAAGAAGATTTTAATCTTAAAAAATAATGCATCATCAAGCTTAGTAACCATACAACACTTACACTTCGAAAAGAGGAAAAGCATGCCCAAATAGACTTATAAACTTGCCCTTATTTTCCAAGTAATGCATCAACTGACTTATGAAAGATCATAAAAGGCTTTTGGGGCTTGTAAAAAGGTTGCTTGCAAGGTAAGGTATCATTCTGGGTTACTAACAAACCTTCTTACTGTATGAATTGGATTTTAACCACCATTCAACACAATACATGATATTAAACTTAGCCTAAACTTGACATTCAATCCTTATCATATTATCACCCTTAACAAAACATTCCCTCCCTCTTTGTTCATTAACAAACACATGTTTGGTAACATATTCACAGTCTAAAACTGAAATCAAACATCAAATTCAAATTATTTTCAGAGGGGTATGCCAATTCTAACTAGACAACATGTGCTCATAACCAGTTAAGGCCTAAACGTTTTCCTAATGAATCCATTTTACCACAATTGGCCTTTGCCTCTATCATACGACACCCCCAACTTAAGATTATGGCCTAAAGTTGTCCTATTCTACTAAGTCAAAACACCAAGAAGAACATGGGAAGGTAACAGTAGGCCGTAGATTAGTTTTAGTCTATTTCCCCTAAAAGGAAAAAGATACAACACTAATGGTGCCAAACAACTCTCTTACTCACATGGACAATTAAAAGAAGGTATTCATAGGGTCTAGGAATGTGGTGGTTACTCAAAAAAATGCCTAAGATTCTCTTTATCATTCACCAACGTCAATTAATTGGTCTAATCGGGCAAGCTTTGAGTACCATCAAACAACTTTCCAAGCAAAACACCTCACCACACATGGCTTTCCAATATAACTATCCAATATTTTTCTAACCAAAAGGGTTTGATCAAATGCAATAATCATCACATAACTCTGAGTTGGTTTTAATCAAGTGACAACAATATTCTATGAGTCCACTCATGAATTATGCAACTCTTAAAATTTCACAAAATTAGCCCAAGCAAAGATGTGTCAAAAGTACAATTTGAGACACTGATATTGATAATAATCAACACTCAAAAGGTAGTCAAGGATATCAATCCATTCAAACCATAGTAACAAGCTAACAGTATAAAACAAATCAAACTAAATCTAATCAAAAACCAAATTATAATATATGCAACCCAAAAGAAATAACAAAAACTATTAATAAGTACAACCCAAGTAAAATATGGGTTAGTTGCTAACCATCACCAACAAAATCAAAGCATTGTCCTTAATACACCAAACAAAACAAAAATAGAGGATAGAATCAACATTAAGATAAAGAAGCCTCATGTGTAGGCAAAGATGAAGAAGCTAGATAAGATCATCGATCATTCAAAACCTCGACATTAGTGCTCTATGGAGCAGTAGAAGCAACCTCATCTATAGTTGTAGGAGACAACTTGCTCTACGGTGATGGCTAGTGAATGTCCTTAGAAGAGCGCTCTAGAGCTATCTGCAATAATGGATCCTATGTACCTAGAAGAATCTCAATAATAGAAACTTCATCTGGCTCTGTATCTTCCAAGTCCTCCTCATCTGTCTCATGCCTTAGGTAAACTTCATCCTCATTTTTCCACGTGACTTTTCTTTTCCTGTTGGACTTGTTTTTTGCCCTCATAGCTTCAAATTGATCAGTGATATCGCCCAAGCTGCACCTTTTTTTAGGCTAAAGTAATCGTTATCAAGATACATAACCTAACCAAGATTAGGGTCGAATCCCCTAGGGAATATTGTAAACTTAGAAGAATTCAATGCAATTCGAGTTGATTAACCAACTTATCTCTCCAGGGGAGGGGGAAGGGGGCGAGGTTTAGCAATTATGAAAAGTTATACTAATTAAGTCAAATGTTAAACCAATATGAAGAGTAACTAAGATATTGTGTTCCCCATGATTCCCTAACTGAGTATTACCAGATAATCAACTTCTTTTCCAGTATGTAGCATGCAAAATGGTAAGTTAGATTCATAAAACATTTTGGCCCAGGCTATTGACGAATTTCACTACATGATTTGGTTCATGCCCATAGTGTAACATTACTAACCCTTACTTATTATTCCAATTGAAACATCCCCAAAAACGTGTCCGAAGATGTGTCTCAGAAGTGCCCAAAATCATAATTTCCATATATCATATATTCCACGCATGATATCAAAATCCAACTTTAGATTCTTGTTCAGCAGGCAAAATTGAGTGGGAAATGGATCTCACTCCGATCTTCTTCAAGGATTTTTCAAAGTCAATGTATGTGGGTTTCTTTCATGGATTCCTTTCACCCATGATGCCCAAGCTTCCTTTTACCTAAAACTGCATGATTTAAATTTAATTTACTCATAAGTCTTACTTATTATGAATTTCACTGCATACTATGTTGGGGTTTATGAAATTGTGATTATTTTAGCATGTTTTGAGATATGAATCTAAGATCTAATGTGATATTTGATGAAGGGTTTTGATATATATTGCTTGAGAGTGTTACTAAGTATCTATTGATGGTTTTTGCACTAAATCATTTTCTAGAATGGTTTCACTCTTAAATTGCATGGTTTTACACTAGCACTACACACCCGCCAAGTGTTCGATAAAATGTTCAATTATGTTTTTCTTGAGGATTGAAGGCCTTATGCATGTCTTATGAGTTTAACGACTTTATGATGGTGAAAGGAATATATGTATATGATATTATCTGTATTGTGTTAGAATGTGGCCATGCCCTACTCAGGGGTTGCGCTTTGGGTAGCCGTATTAAGGGGTTTGTACGTTAATAACCATGTTGGGGGGATTATACCTCGGTTACCAAGGGTGGTAGGGTACGGTGATCCAACAAACATGTCCAGGGGTTTGTACCTTGATAACCATGTCGCGAGGTTTGTATATTAGTCACTAAGGATGGTAGGATGAGGTGATCCACCAGCCAATTGATGGGGTTGGTACCTTAATCATCAAGGGTGGTAGGGTACGATGATCCACCAATATGATAAAGGTCTTTTCTTACATAGGTATTATATTATATATAAGTATGATTTACTACAAGCATCTTCCATGCATGCCATATTGCTATATGCTCATCTATTGCCTAATTATTCACTTTGATTATGTTGCCTATATCTTGTTGCATTGCATTCGACATAATTAGTACATTAAAATGTACTAATGCATACTCCATGCCTACATGTTGTCACCATATAGGAACTAGAGCACTGTTTGATCCTCCTCCTCCTCCACGTGGCCAGTATGATATCTCTCAAGATTGTTGGTACGTCCTTTATTCTGGGGATGATGTTTATGATCTCATTCTATGTCTCTAAGTCTATATTTCTTTTATTTATGTATTGTCTATGAGGGCGAGCCCAATTGCTTGTCTTGGCCCTCACTCTTATCTACGTAGTAGAGGTGTTTTTGGACATGATATGTATCTATGCTATGAGCCTTGACTCTCTTATTTCTTGATGTTCATGATATGAAGGTTGTCCCGTAGCCACGATTATCCCTATTTACTATCTCTTGTTATTATTTTCTTGCTTTTGCGACCAAGGATATGTAATAATATGTTAAGAGGCTTTCTTGGGGTCCCTCAGGTTCTCCATGCGTCATGTCACATCTAGGCCCTATGCTTGGGTCGTGACACTATATAACCTCCCCTTGGTCCAATTTTGTTGGTTAGAGAAGAAGAATCAAGCGAATCCTATAATTAATCTCTTTTTCTATTCATTACTATCTTAATCCAGTCTATAACACTAGCCGAGTGCTAAAGTTGGCCATCATTACAAAGCATTCAATACAAAGAATTAATCAATACATACATGCTCACTTCTTAAGAATTATGAATTATCTAGTTTTACCTTGTTAGTTCTTCATGGTTCCCACAACCCAAGTTGTGGATTTAACTTCTCATAATTAGTGTAAATGCAAGACTTATGAATTTGAATAATATAATTGAGCACTTACGCAAGAGAATTAAGCATAAGAAATCCATGTGTGCTAATGTAAGCAGTAATTTAGTAACCAATCCATGTGAGAGTGACCTTAATTTGCTAAATTCATGTGTGGTGTGTCAATTTAGAACTTGCCCTGTTACTCTAATTTAGATTGTAGATAATTGGATTAGGAAAGAATCTTAGACCATTGTTCTTAAAAGTCCATTTATCCTAAATGACCAACCAAAGTTGCAGAATATCCCTTGATCATAATATTTGAGCCTGACATATATCTATTATTTATGAAAACCTAAGTGACCTATTCTTGTTAGTTGTAAAATACTATAATTGGCCCTAGTATTTACTTAAACATTGTGCACCTTGACTGAGGTAAAAAGCCTAAGTTGAGGGTAGCTACCAAAAGTGGCCTTGGATCTGAAGTTGGATAATATGCACCTCAACTCAGGCTAAAAGCTTTAGCCTGAGTGGAGGGTGACTGGTGTAAGGGTAAAACACAAAATTGAGGGGAAAAGTTAGTGATATAGGGAAAAGGAGAAAAATCATGTACTGAGTGCAAGAAAAATAAGTGATTCCTTAATTAATGAGGTAAAAAGAAAAATAAAGTGTAAAAACAAGGCAAAATGTTGAAAAATAAAAAGAAAGCTCCCAGAAAAGCTTGAAATTGGAGAAAAGGGAGAATGGAATAAAAATAACAGTGTTATAGGGCAAAAGTATAGAAAAACACAGTGTCAAGGAGGGGCGTAGTCACTATGTTCCCAAAATATCACACCAAACGACACCCAAAAAAGCTTGAAATAGGAGAAAAAGGAGAATAGAATAAAAGTAACAGTGTTGGTAGGAGAAAAGTGTAGAAAAAAATAGAATGGAATAAAACTAACAGTGTTGGTAGGGAAAAAGTGAAGAAAAACATAGTGTCAAGGAGGGTTGTAGTCACTATGTTCCCAAAATATCAAACTAAAAACCCCTGAGCCTACGTTACAAGCCTATAAAGTCCTAAAGTGATCCTAGTCCAAGTAGTCAAAGGTCTTAGTCAAGAGTGTAGAGGCAAGCCTATGGTATTGGTATGATACATGAATATCTTTTGTGAGGGTGAGTGATTTTCCATAGTCACATTACACATGAAAATATCATTAAGAGTGAAATATGGGACATCTTTCTGATAGGGCATTTGTATTGAATTGTTAGCCGTAGAATTATTCAGTAAATTTGGCTTGTTGATAGTACCTCACTTGTCATAGTTGTATTATCGCATGCATTAGTTTGTATTGGTTTGATAGATAACTATTTAATTATATTTTAAAAAGTTATGTGGGTATTACTGCTTAAGTTTAGTCTGATGTATGTCATTAGGTTGAGGTTTGTGTGTTACTGTGCTGCTTATATAGATTGAGTCAGTTGCTTGAAGACAAGCAACAATTTTAAGTTGAGGGTGTTGATGTGCTATCAAAATACAACACTTTTGATGCTTAAAACATGGAAATTTGTGTGTTCACAACGTGATATAGTGGGTCTTTATGTGCTTTTGTGTTTGGTTTGCAGGATTTCAGGGTTGGCACTGATTTTGGGAAGAATATGTAGAAGTTGCTGATTTTTAGGATATATGAGACCCTTTACGAGTCGTAAAGCATCCTATAGACCATGACGGAGGTTTCTTGTACAATTCCAGTGAAGGGTTGATTTCTGAAGTTTGTTCTATGAACGCGCAGACAGGTCATGAAATATTTTATGAGTCGTAGATCAAGTCTCATGCCCTGAGGATTAGAGATAAAGTACTTTCTGATGTTTCATCAGACAAAACCCCCTAACGAGCCGTAGATCACTTTATGGGCTATAGAGTGGTGTCATGGAATCCAAGTCTAGATTTGCAGTAATGGAGTACAAAAACCTGATTACGGGCCGTGAAACATAATACAATCCATAAAGCAGCTCATGAGGCATGCTGACCTAATTATCCTATTTAATTAAGGACATGTAGTAAACATTATATATAAGTTTTTAGGTTATTTTTCTTAGAGAGTGTGAATAGTTAGCAGAAAAACAGTGTGATAGAGTAGAGAAAATGTTGGAGAGTTTTGAGAAACACTTGAATACTTTGATTTGATCTTCAAATTACAATTTTGTGATTTGCATTGAGCTTGGATTTGCTTGTGCTTAATTTAATTGTGTAAGTTCTCTATATGTTATTCAAATTCATAGGTGTTATACCTATACAAATCATGAGTAGCTAAATCCACACTAGGGTTGTGTGAACTATGAAGAACTAACAAGGAAAAATCAGATAATTCATAATTCTTGAAAAGTGTGCATGCATGTATTACTTAACTCTCTTTGTTTTGCATATTTTCTAGTGGTGGACAAAATTATAACCAGCCTAGTATTGTTGTATAGACCAAGGTAGTAATGAATAAGAAAAAAATTAATTAATAGGATTTGATTGATGTGTTCTCATCTAATTAATCAAACTAGGCCAAGGAGAGTTTTTATAGGGACACTAGGTAAGGGTTAGTACTGTCATACTACGGAGATAGCCCAAGTCACATAGTGAAATTCGCTTCTCGCCTGGGCTAAAGGGTTTGTGTCACGCCCAAAGTCCCGTTAGGGTAGACTGACACCAGTTGCCTATAAGGCTCAGAAGAATCAACCTATATATATATGCTTTCTACACATATTATAAGGTATTCCTACGTTTAACATGCATTTAAGAAAGTAAACAGTGATAACAAACCAAAAGGAGATGCATATGGCTAGGTCGTTGGGGCCACAATGTCTAAAGTACGAGACATGATCACACTTGAACTTAAATAGTCTACAAAGCCTCTAGATAAGGAAAAGTATCTAATAAGGGTTGGGACAAGACCCACCTCAACTAACTATACAATACAAAAATATAAGCACTAGACACACAAAGCTCCGAAGCAACCTGGAGCTTGGTAACAACTGCCGGATATCCTGTGCTCCTACTGGGGAGATCTACTAGCACTTATACCTATAGCATGAAATGCAGGTCTCTCGTAAGTGACATCAGTATGAGATAATATACTAAATATGTAAGGCAAAAACATACTATATACGTAGTAATAGCTCAAATAAAACTATGCACTTGTGTAGGATACGAGATCACCTTTAGTTGTACTGTGGAATCAACTGATTTATGTTCTTTTTACTACTTTACGTTTACTATATAATCTATGCACAACATTTAATACAAATTACCAGCTGATCAGAGGTAAATCTATATCAGGATCGGCCCTGGCTAGACTTTTCCTTTAACCCCTTGGGCTATCCCCCGTGATAGGATTTACCTTGGCTAGATGATTCTTCCACCCCTCGGGTTACCACCCATCAATAAGCAATATACTTTACTTTATGTTTTAATTACCTTTTAGATGATTTTTTTGGTGGTCATAATATTTGAGCTGCAGGGCTGTAGATATAACATATGACATGTAAATAATAACAAAAGACAACACCACAACAAAAGGAGTAAGTTGCACAAATAATGAAATGCATAGGAGGTAGAACAACACATGAACCTTATTTAGTAGAAAGAATTCGTGTATCTTGGTATCCAAGTATGCATGCAGATTTAAAGGTGACTATGTATGGGAGTATATGAATATGTGAAAGAGTTGAGACACGGTTAATAGTTGTGTCGGAGTTGGTAAGTACTTTTATATTCCAAGGAGGGATCTATGTTTCATGCCAAATAATACGAAATCAAGTAGCCTTACATACCTCACTATACGAAATCAAGGAGGGATCTATGTTTCATAACGTTACCTCCCTTCTCTACATTATGACATTGACGATTCCATTTACCAACTTCAACCAAACTATTCCCACAACATTTATACATTCAAACAGTCCTCAGAATCAGTGGAGGATGTGAGACCATAACCCCCGATCAATCAGCCCACAAGTTCCTATGACGAGCACAATTATGATATCACACAAGAACTTACTTTTACAAACTATAAAAATGGTGCAGCAGCCTTTATACATCATTATAGAACCAATACTCATTAAGAACAGTAGCTACCTTCATAATCAATCCAACAAAAAAGAGAAAAGATTCCAAGTAAATAAGAAAAATGTACAACAACTTTTGGAACACATGCTGTCCAATAATTTCAGCATAGACATAACCAACATAATCTCTTATTTTGCATAAGAAAACCATACTAAACACACAACTATAATTACTTACCTTTATTTTAAAGGTTAAGGGCCTCCTTAATAACCCTAAAAGCTCCTTTTGGCTGCTTCACAAAATTAAGAAGTGTAGAGAGAAAGGCCTTAAGAAAATCTGATTGTTTTGTTCAAGTTGAATGACTTGATTGAGCTAATTTTAAGCCCCTTTTAAAGGAGAACTTGGCTGACTTATCTTTCTCATTTTAAGAATTATTTTATCAAGAAATTAACGTACCATTTTGCCCCTTTCACTTAGTCCTTATTGGGTTCAAATTGGTTAGGCCTTTGCTGCCTATTTTGTTTCCTTTCTATTAGTTAGTTTTGGCCCAACTCACCAACTGAGTTATGTTGTACTTGGACCCTTTCACTATTATTCTTAGGATGAAAATATAGTACATTTTTGATACTAAAACATGGTCTAAAGTTACACCCTTAACATGAACTTTATTCATAATCAGACTTGTATAAATTTGACATCTGGCCTCGTCTCCGTTTAGCTAGCAAATTTAAGCTAAGCAAGTAGGTGACTCACCTGCTAGCTTTGTAAGTCCTACAAGCACCTCAATTCTTTCACTTTTTGTAGGACCATGATCTCCTCAATTCGACTTAAAAACTTATTTACACTCGACCCTCTTCAGCATTAGACATATATATGGCCCTTTAATTGGAGATTCAAGCATTTTTAAAAATTGGTGCTAATTTGACCAAATTATATCATGTTTCATTTGCATAGTAGTAGTATTGTAAGATGTGGGGTGTTACATCCTCCCCCCTATAGGAACATTCGTCCTTGAATGTTAGCACAATTAGATAGTTTAACCAAGTTTAAATCTTTTCTTACACAAACTTTTGACAACACACTAAGTATTCAATCACACATACCTATTAGTGTCCCAATTCTGCATGTTGGACTTCCTCTTTATCTTCAAATAAGTAAGGGTATTTTGATTTTATTGCATCCTTGGCCTCCCATGTTATTTATTCTGCTTGTTGGTTTCTCTAAAGTACTTTTACTGAAACTATTTCTTTATTTCTTAGTTTCTCAACTTGACGATCTAGAATAGCAATAGGTAGCTCTTCAGATGTGAGATCTTCTTTAACCTGCACAGTTTTAATAGGAGTGACACGGGATGGGTCACCTATGCATTTTCGAAGCATTGAGATATGAAAAACTGGATGAACCGTTGAAAGTTATTGGGGTAGCTGTAGTTCATATGCAACCTGCCCAAACTTCTTAATAATTTTGTATTGCCCTATGTAATGTGGGCTCAGCTTTCCTTTCTTACCAAATCTCATAAACCCTTTCATGGGAGACATGTTTAAAAATACCCAATCCCCTATTGAGAATTTCAGTCCTCTCCTTCTAGCATCCGCATATAATTTGTGATGACTTTGGGCTGTTTCTAGATGTTGTTGTATTACCTTAACCTTTTCCATGGCTTGTTTTACTAGATCAATCCCAAGCAAGGTGGTTTCACCTACTTCAAACCATCCAATTGGCTACCTACATTTCCTCACATACAAAGCTTCGTAAGGTGTGATCTTGATACTTGCGTGGTAGCTATTATTATAGGCGAATTCAATAAGTGGCAAATGGTCCACCCAACTATCTTTAAAGTCTAATGCACAAGCTCGCAACATATCTTCAAGTGTCTGAATAGTGCATTCTGCTTGACCATCTTTTCTAGGGTGGAAAGTTGTACTCAAATTTAGTTGCGTCCCTAAACTCCTTTGGAAGGACTTCCAAAACTTTGTAGTGAATTGAACCCCCCAATCAGAAATAATGGAGGTTGAGATTCCATGTAGCCTGACTATCTCTTTGAGGTATAGTTGGCATACTCTTCAGTTGTATAATCACTTCGGAGTGGTAAAAAGTATGCTGACTTTATGAGTCTATCAACTATTACCAACATAGAGTCAAACTTTTGAAATGAGCGAGGCAAACCGATAAAAAAATCCATGTTGATCATATCCCACTTCCATGTTCGAAGCTCTATACATTGTATATAACCTCCTGCCTTTTGCTATTCTACTTTCACTTATTGGCAATTTAGACATTGAGCCACAAATTCTGCAAGGTCCTTTTTCATGCCTCCCCACCAAAACATTTCCTTCAGGTCATGGTACATCTTAGTTGATCCTGGATGGATAGAATATCAAAAATGATGGGCTTCTTCCATTATCCTCTTCCTTAATCCATTAGTATCAGGCACATATAATCTACTTTGGCAGTAAAGTACTCCATTTGTGTAAAGTCAAAGCCCTTTAACATACACTAACTCACTTTTTCCTTAAGCTATTGTAGAATAGGATCCTCGAACTATTTTTCTTTCACCTCCATTACTAAAGAAGACACTATTGCATTATGTACAATAACCCCTTCCTTTGGAGTTTCAAGAAGGTGAACTCCCAAACTAGCTAGCTGACGTAGATCCTTAGCCACTCCTTGACTTATCACACTTGATTACTAGTATTTATGATTGCCTTATGACTCAGAGCATCGGCTACCATATTTGCCTTCCCCGGATGGTATAGTATATCAACGTTAAAATCCTTCATTAGCTCTAGCCACCTCTGATGTTTTAAGTTTAGGTCTTTCTGCTTTAAGATGTATTGTAGTCTCTTATGATCAGTATATATGTCAAATGAACCCCATACAAATAGTGGCAGCATATTTTTAGAGCAAATACAACCGCTGGTAGCGCAAGATCATAAGTTGGGTAGTTTTCTCATGTGGTCGTAACTGTTTAGATGCATAAGCAATTACCCTACCATGTTGTGTCAGTACACACCCTAATCCAACTCTTGAAGCATCACAATACACTACATACCTTTGGTACCTTCTAGAAGTACACTAGCATAGTTGCAGAAGTTATCTTATTTTTCAGCTCCTAGAAGCTCCTTTCACATGCATCATTCCATTGGAACTTGGTTACCTTATGTGTCAACTTTGTTAGAGGTGCAGAAATGGAAAAAAAACCTTCAACAAACCTTCTGTAATAACCTACCAACCCTATAAAGCTCCAAACTTTTGTGGGTGTTGTTGGTCTTGCCCAATATTTCACAGCCTCGATCTTTTGTAAATCAACACTTATTCACTCATGACACACAATATAGACCAAGAATGCCACTAATTTTAACCAAAATTCATATTTAAAAAATTTGGCATACAACTGTCGATCACGAAGAACTTGTAGCACCTGTCATAAGTGATCTGCATAATCCTCTTCTGATCTTGAGTATACCAAAATGTCATCTATAAATACTATCACGAACACATTCAAGAATAGGTTAAACACCCATTTATCAGATCAATACAAATTACTGGTGTATTCGTTAGCCCAAATGACATAACAAGAAATTCAAAGTTACCATAGCGTGTTCTGAAAGCTGTCTTGGGTATATCTTTGTCCTTCACCCTAACTTGGTGATAACATTGACCCCAAATCAATTTTTGAAAAGCATTTGACACCCTATAACTGATTAAATAAATCATCAATCCTGGGGAGGGGTAATTTATTCTTAATTGTCACCCTATTCAATTGTCGATAGTCGATACACATTCTCAAGGTGCCATCTTTTTTGAGTACAAATAACACTGGTGCACCCCAAAG
Organism: Solanum sejunctum; assembly: GCA_025642045.1. Classification (NCBI taxonomy): domain Eukaryota; kingdom Viridiplantae; phylum Streptophyta; class Magnoliopsida; order Solanales; family Solanaceae; genus Solanum; species Solanum sejunctum. The sequence continues at coordinate 34,516 of JAOTQJ010142090.1, forward strand.
GGACACATTAAGTCTTATAAAACCCTTTTCTAATAGGTCTTTTAACTACTCTTTTAATTCACGCAATTCTGCCGGGGCCATTCTATACGTTGGGATGGAAATAGGTTGAGTGCCTAGAAGTAAGTCAATACCAAAATCTATTTCTCATTCTGGAGGTAAGCCTAGAAGTTCTTCAGGGAACGCATCAACAAATTCATTCAATACTAAAACTGATTGAAGAGTTGGTGATTCATCCTCCATATCCCTCACTCTAACTAAATGGCATATATACCCCTTGGATATCATCTTTCTGGCCTTAAAATAAGAGATAAACTTCCCCTTTGGTGTCACTCCGCTAGAGCTAGCTGCCCCTCTAACACCTTTACCATGACCCATAGGTGCTTGTTGACTCCTCCATGATGGAGTAACTGACGATGATAATGTAATAGCTAACCTAGTAGATTATGTTATATCACCCATATACCTCCTCGAGCAATCTCTTATTATATGCCTTGGTGCACCACACCAATAACAAGAGTCTATACCAACACGACATATAGCTGAATGATCTCTTCCATACTGTTTACAAGTCTACATAGGGGTCATTTGTCGACATGCTGAATATCCTGTTATCCGTATACCTTGTCCCTCACCTCGTTGACCAATCTGATTACTTCTACACCCTTGAAGTTGTGGTGGAGCACTATCTACAGAGTAGGAGGATGATGGACTAGGTAGTTTATTAGAAAATCGAGGCCTAAGATCACCATAGGGTGGTGTAAACTGCCCTATAGAACTGGCCCTCTTGGACTGCGCCCTTTCTAACTCTTATGTCTTTCTCCTTTGCCTCTGACCCTCCAATTTCTGTGCGAAAGCTTGCATTCTCGCTATATCCATATCTTTGTTCAAGGAAACAGTGGTATATTCTCTTACCATATACGCATCCAATCTATCCACATATTGATGAACTCAATCTACCATAGTAGGAATTACATTAGGAGCATACCTAGCCAGGGAATTAAATTGAAGGCTATACTCCCTCACACTCATATTCCCTTGGTGGAGGTTCAAGAACTGATCTGCACGAGACTTCTCTTGAACCTCATATAGTTGCTCACCTGGCTGGGTATACCAACCACCACTTCTACTCCCTTCCCTTTACCTTTATTTTACCTGGTTTCTGACATACTTGCTGTACAAAATAATTTAGGAGTTAGACATAATGCACCTATTACATTTGGATTTATGGAACGATCTAAAGAATAAAAAGAAAGTAACAAGTCCTAACTACCACGTAGCCTCCTGCTTATAAATGTGGTGCATAACTCATCGATAAACAAGACTCTACGTAGGCACGACTTTGTAGAGTCCTTAGGATGACCCGCTCTGATATAACTTCTATCACGCCCAAAGTCCCATTAGGGCGGACTGGCACCCATTGTCGGTACGGCCTGGGAGAATCAACCTATATCTATGCACTTTATACACATATTATGAGGTAATCCTATGTTCAACATGCCTTTAAGAAAGTAAACAGTGGTAACAAAATAAAAGGAGATACATAAGGCTAGGCCGTTAGGGCCACGGTGTCTAAAGTATGAGACATGACTACACTTTAATTTACATAGTCTATAAAGCCTCTATATAAGGAAAAGTATCTAATAAGGGTTGGAACAGGCCCTGCCTCGACGAGCAATACAATACAAAAATATAAGCACTAGACACAAAAAGCTCTAAACCAACCTGGATCTTGGTAACAACAGTCAGATATCCTATACTCCTACTGGGGAGATCTACTAGCACCTGTACCTATAGAATGAAATGCAGGTCCCCCATAAGGGATATCAGTATGAGATAATGTACTGAATATGTAAGGCAGGAAATATTGTATACAAAGTAACAACTCAAATGAAACTATGCACTGGTGTAGGATAAGAGACCAACTTTAGTCATAGTGTGGGATTATGTACTTTATTTTCTTTTTATTACTTTACCTTTACTGTATAATCTGTGCACAATATGTAATACAAAATACCAGTTGATCAGTGATAAATCTATATTGGGATCGACCCTGGCTAGGATTTTCCTTTAACCCCTTAGGCTACCCCCCATGATAGGATCGACCTTCGCTAGGTGATTCTTCCACCCCTCGGGTTATCACCCATCAATAAGCAATATACTTTACTTTATCTTTTAATTACCTTTAAGATGATTCTTTCGGTGGTCATAATATTTGAGTTGTAGGACTGTAGATACAACATATGACATATAAATAATAACAAAAGACAAAACCATAGTGAAAGAAGTAAGTTACAAAAATAATGAAATGCATAGGAGATAGAACAACACATGAACCTTATTCAGTAGAACGAATTCGTGTATCTTGGTATCTAAGTATGTATGCAGATTTAAAGGTGACTATGTATGGGAGTATATGAACATGTGAAAGAGTTGAGACACGTTTAATAGTTGTGTGGAGTTGTTAAGTGCCTTTATGTGCCAAGGTGGGATCGATGTCTCATGCCAAATTTTGAAATCAAGTAGCCTTACATACCTTGTTGTACGGCCTTGCTATTACCTTGAGATAACCTTCCCTTCCTCCAAATATTTATCTACAATATAGTAGTAAAAA
>JAOTQJ010142112.1:0-34432 GCA_025642045.1 Solanum sejunctum
TTTGGAAAGGTTTATTGATGTTATGGGTTGTTGTTGTTGCTGCTGACTGATTATTTGAGCTGAGTTAAATTCTCGGGATAATGTATTTTAAGGGGAAATGATGCTGAAATTTTTATAAATTTAGAACGAGAAAGTTAGAGATTAAGGTTCGATGCGAATATTGATTGTTGGCGTTATTGTAATTATGTAGACGTTGAACGTCCGAAAGTCTGACGTTGGATTGACTTTACGTTGGAGCTAGTTGGTAAGTGAGATTGAGGTATGTAAAGATTTCCTACCCTTTGGCATGAATCCGTAAGTTTATTCGACGTTATACGTTTGAAAGGTTCCTTTCCTGTACAAATTGAGTTTGAAAATAATACACGTTCATGTTTGGCCAATTTTACAATAAATTTATTCCTTCTTTGACTGTTGAGTTTTGAACCCATAAATAGTATTCGTTTGACTGGAATTAGAGAATTGGAAAGCTTTAAGTAAGTTTGTTTCGAAATTACCTCTAAATGCGAGTTTGAGCAGTTTTGGCTTGATTTCAAAAGTGAAAATTTTACATATTTCCAAGTTTGTGAAACTAGTTTTTATGCATATGATTCTCACGACTCTGTTCGTGCCCGTTTAAACTCGTTCACCGATTCTCGGGTCGGATATTTCGTGCGCATATATGATTATATGTATATATATTCTGAGGTTGGCTGGATACGGCGGGTCGATTTGCCCACGGACCGACTTTGCTTAGTGGAGAACCATAAATTTTGCATAGAGAATCAGTATCAGAGTAAATGTAAAAGAATTAAAACAAAAGAAAAAGAATAAGTACAAACTGAAGCAGTTAGGGTAGACATTAACCTAAGATGAAGAGCGATAAATGCCATCAAAAGCGTACCAAATCCTTTAAAAGTAATGCATTTTTAAAAAATTCAACATGTGTGATGTAATATTTTTTAACACCCCAAAAATTTTAAAAGTGAAACAGGTCCTCAGACCTAGTTCTATGAGAGGAGTTTACGAGCAGTGGTCTGGAGTTCAACCCATAGACCCGGTTGTAAGAGGTGTTCCAGAGTTGAAAATTTTGGGCTGAGTATTGAAGGGAGTCTTAGAGAAGGAATACGACTCATAACCTATTTCACGGCCCGTTTGACTAATTGCAAAATGAGATCCAGAAATTTATAATTTTGGTCTAAATTCTACAAGAGGGAACACGACCCATAATGTACTCCATGGCCCATCTGACAAGTCATAGAATGAGATCCAGAAATTTAACTTTTGATAGATTTTTCACAAGAAAGAACCACGACCTGTGACTTGTTTTGCGGGCCGCAAAAAAGGTTTCATGGTCCACTTTCGATAATCTCTCTGAAGGGTAATTCTATCTTTTCTCATTCTTTTTAATTAAAACTCACGATGTTTTCAACTTGTTTTAGACCCTTTATCAGTATCCTCGGGTATTACTCCTCAAAAACACTTAGAAATTCTAGAGAGCATTGAGGAAAGGGAGAAAGCTAGGGTTCTAATCATGTAAGTAGAGGTTCTCTGAGAGTTGATTGTTCTTCAAAATTTTCAGGTATGTAAGGTTAATTAGAACATGAATTTTGTTTTTTCATATGTCTCATAACCCGAATTGATGAATTTGTGAATGAATTGAATTTTCTATGGATGTTTTTCGAAGGATATTCTTAAATTCTAGTGTATTCCTACATAATATTGGATAAATTACATTTTTATGAATTAAATACTTGAAATAGATGATTTTACTTTTCTACATCAACCCTATAATGAATTCTTGTTATTTTTACATATTACACTTAAATGTTTATGCATGAGTATAACTTGAGCCTAAAGAGTCTAGAGAATTTCTAAATATTAAATTACTCTACTGTTGTTTCCCAAACACTACGAGTGGAATGATGAGTGATAGAGAGGTTTTATGAGTCATGAGATAATACTAAAAGAATGTTCCTAATCAAAGAGTTGATAGTTTATGTGATAAATTGAGTTAACGAATGTCCAATGAGACTAGTTGATTGAGAGTGATTGTCTTATGAGCATTGAGTCTTGGATGTTCCTCTTGATAGGTCCCTGAAATAATAGAGGACTTGGTTGATTGGATTCATTATGGATCGATTCGTTCTTTATCTTCTCAAGTACTAAGCGATTGTGGCAACATCAACAAGATTGTTGTATGATCAACTGGCTCATAAGTGATTGTTGTCGAATAAGAGAAACTCGCAGCTAGGTTCTATGTTGATAGTACTCTAATTGGATTGGATTGATTTGAATTGTATAGATTGATTATTGTTTACTCTTTTTTCTTACTTTAGATAAGCACTCAACATCCCGATTGGATTTCTTATCTGTTGATTTAAGTTATCTGAGTTGATAGTATTCTACCTTGATGCATGTTTTATTCAGCCATTTTACATACTCGTACATTCTATATATTGACGTCCATTTGGGCCTGCGTCTTTTCATGATGTAGAGACATGTACCAGAGATCATCAATAAACACTCCGTCGAAAATCTTCTCCTTATTCCATCTGATTAGTGAGTCCTTCTCGAGTTTAGGGGATGCATATTATTTCAGCTAGCTTTAAAGTTAGACGTTTAGACTTGTTTATTATTTTATTGAGATAGTCATGGATCTATCATGGTACCATCTAGACAGCTTAGATAGAGACTTCATATACTAGATTTGGGATTGATGACTTGGATATTGCTTAACTTGTTTCTTTCATACTAATCTTGTTGATTTATTTTGACTATATTTAATTGAGGTTTCCCATCTTTTATTATCTTTAGTCTTCCACTGATATGATAAATATTGATTGAATGTGATAAGGTCAAGTGGTTTGCTTGGAGACTAGCAATAGTCTCTGAGTGCCAGCCTCATCTAAGGTGCCTCTCTGAGTATGATAAATTTGGTATCAGATCATAGAGTTCAAGTGTCCTAGGGAGTCTATGAAGCTGTGACTAATAAATTCTTGTTTATGGGTGTGTTGTGCACCACACTTTATAACTAGGAGGCTATAGGACATTAGGAATGGTTACATTTCTTCATATTCTGCTTCATGGGATAGAGTTAAACTCTATGAAATCTCTCTTCTAATTCATGTGTTACACATTTGTAGAGTTATGATCATGCCTCCAAGAAGAGCTATTAGAAGAAGAGGGCTTCTGACTAGACATAATTCTAACCCACCTTAGCCCTAGAATTAGGATGAACCCATAGGTCCAGCCGTCCTTGAATAGCTATCCTAAGCTGACATCTAAAATGTTGAGCTTCACCAGGCTGTCTAGACTTTGGCCTAGGATGTGACAATAGTGATTGCAAGGCAGGGAAGAGGTAGGTCAGATACTCTATACACATCCAAGGTTTGAGAGTTCCTGAGAATAAACCCGTCCGAGTTCACAGGGTCTACACCCAATGAGTATCCTGAGAACTACATTGATGAGCTATAGAAAATGTTCTAGGTGATGCATATGATTGAAGTTGATAAGGTTGAGTTGGAAGATTACCAACTCAAGTGTATTGGCAGGGTTTGGTATGACCATTGGAAGAAGAACCGAGAAAAGAGTTCCCTACTTCTGACTTTGACAATGTTTGAGGAAGCTTTCTTGGGGAGCTTCTTTCTGAGAGAGCTAACGGAGGCCAAGGTAAGAGAGTTTTTGAATTAAAAATAGGGCTCTATGATAGTGAAATAATATGGTCTTAAGTTTATGCAACTGTCTTACTATGCTCCTGAGATGGTTGTAGACATGAGAAGTAGGATGGCTCTGTATGTTGATGGGTTGAACATATGGCCAAAGAAAGATAGGAGAGGAGCTATGCTTGTGAGTGACATGGACATAGGCAGATTGATGGTCATGCAATAGGCTGATGAGAAAAGGCAACAATATAGGGAAGAGACCATAAATAAGAGGTCTAAAACCTCTAGCCATGAGGCTAGGAAGAGAGGAAATGTGAATGGTAGCAAGTTTCAGTTCAGTCCAGTGCTTTCATTTGCCAGTGCACCTACACCTAGAAATTGGAACGAGCAAAATTCATAGAATTTCAAAGCCCAGGGATCTCAGTCGTAGGCTAGTGTAACTCTAGGTTTTCAACATAAGCCACCATGTGACAAGTGTGGGAAACTACACTTGGGGAAATGTCATGAGGGCGGAGATATGTGCTACAAGTGTGGCAAATGGGTCATTTTCAGAGAAATTATCTGAAGTGGGCTGACAAGGCCCTATTTTTTGCCCTCATACCACCAGCTAGAGAAAACCAGAGGGGTGCTACTTCTGGCACAGGTGGGGTCACAAACTATTTGTATGCTATGAGTAGTCACCAAGATTAGGAAAACTACCTATATTTTGTGATGGGTATGGTTTGAGTCCTTGATTGTTATGTTTTGATGGATCTTGGTGCCACTCTGTCTTTCATCACTCCTTATGTAGCTAGTAGATTTGAGATCCTTTCTGAGTGCTTGCTTGAGCCATTTTTTATTTTACTTCTATTGGTGAGTCTATTCTAGTTGGAGAGTTTATAGAGATTATGTAGTGTCCATCAGTCGTAGAGATACTCTTGAGGATTTGATTGAGTTAGAGATGGTTGACTTCAATGTGATTCTTGGCATGGTCTGGCTTTATGCCTCTTATGCCTCTATCGATTATAGAACCCGAATTGTAAAATCCTAGTTTTTAAATGAGCCTGTCATAGAGTAGAAGGGTGATTCTATTGCACCTAAGGGTAAGTTTATTTCCTATCTTAAGGCTAGAAAGTTAATCTCAAAGGGATGTATCTATCATCTCGTGCAAGTCAAGTCTGACGATGTTGAGCCTCCTACCCTTGAGTCTATCCCGATTGTGAATAGGTTTCCTAAAGTATTTCCTGAGTATCTGCCTGGAGTCCCTCCTGATAGGAAGATTGACTTCAGAATTGATGTTTTTCCTGAAATTCAGCCTATCTACATTTGGCTATATAGACTGCTCCCTGCTAAGCTGAAAGAATAAGTAAGAGATTTGCTAGAGAAGGGCTTTATTAGGTCAAGTGTCTCACCATAGGAAGCTCAGATCCTATTCGTGCGAAAGAATGATGGTTCCCTCCGAATGTGCATTGACTATCGCCAGTTGAATAAGGTGACAATCAAGAATAAGTATCCCTTCCCAAGGATAGATGACTTATTTGACTAACTTCAGAGTGCCACCATTTTTTCCAAGATAAACCTCAGATCAGGCTATCACTAGTTGAAAGTGAGAGAATATGACATCCTAAAGATGGCTTTTCGAACTTGATATGGTCACTTTGAATTCTTTGTGATGTCCTTTATTTTGACAAATGCACCCACAATATTTATGGACCTGATGAACAAAGTATTTAGATAGTACCTTGACATGTTCTTGATTGTATTTATTGATGATATTTTGGTGTATTCTAGAGATGAGGATGAGCATGTTAATCACCTTAGAATTGCTTTGCAGATGCTTAAGGATAATGAGTTATATGAAAAGTTTTTGAAGTGTGAGTTTTGGTTTAAATCTATGGCATACCTAAGCCATGTGGTTTCAGGCGATGATATTTAAGTGGACACTCAAAAGATTGAGGCAGTCAAGAATTGGCAGAGTCCAACCTTTCCGACTGATATAAGAAGCTTTTTGGGTTTGGTTGGTTACTACCGCAGGTTTGTTGAAGGATTTTCATCCATATCTACACCTTTGACTAGACTAACTCAGAAGAAGGTTAAGTTTCAGTGGTTAGACGAGTGGGAGAGGAGTTTCAAGAGTTAAAAATAAAGGACTACTGCTCTATTGTTGACCTTATTCGAAGGAGATGGCAGATTTATTATTTATTGTGATTCCTTGAGAGTGGGATTGGGATGCATATTGATGCAGAAAGGTAAAGTTGTTCCTTATTCTTTCGGGCAACTCAAATTAGATAAGAAGAATTATCCCACACACGACTTGGAATGGTAGCAGTGGTGTTTACTCTCAAAATATGCTACCACTATCTATATGGAGCGCATGTTGATGTATTCACAAACTATAAGAGCCTACAAAATGTTTTCACTGAGAAAGAGCCTAACTTGTAACAAAGGAGATGGCTTGAGTTACTCAAGGACTATGACATGAGTATCCTCTACCACCCAAGTAAGGCTAATATAGTTGTTGATGCTTTTAGCGGGTTGTCTATGGGAAGCACTACCCATGTAGAGGAAAAGAAAAAGGAGTATGCTAAAGAGGTTCACAGACTGGCACGATTGGGAGTTCAACTAGATGAATCGGGTGAAGGTGGAGTACTTATGCATAAGAGGTATACATCATCTCTAGTAGTGAAGGTGATGAAGAAGCAAGATCAAGACACTATCTTGCAATTGAAAGCAGATGTGCATGAGCAGAAAGCGATGGCTTTTGCTAAAGGAGAGGTTGAGTATTGAGATACCAAGGCAGATTGTGTGTTCTAGATGTTGATGGTATTTGAGAAAGGATCATGGCAAAATCCCATAACTCTATATATTCGATCCACCCTAGGTCAACCAAGATGTACCATGACTTGAGAGAAGTCTACTAGTGGAGTGGAATAGAGAAAGACATTGTTGAGTTCGTTTCCAAGTGCCAGAATTGACAACCAGTTAAAGTTGAGGACCAAAGTCCATGTAGAGTAGCAAAAATTTTAGATTCTAGAATGGAAATGGGAGATGATTAATATGGACTTCATCACAGGTTTATTGAGGTCCAATAGACAGTGTGATTCAATTAGTGTGATAGTTAATAGAAAGACAAAATCCACATACTTCTTGGTAGTGAAGACGACTAACACTGCAAAGGCTTATGCCTGGTTATACATAAGAGAGATTCTTAGAGTGCATGGAGTTCCCTAGTCTATTATCTCAGATAGAGGAGCTCAGTTCACTGCTCAGTTTTGGAGGTATTTCCAGAAAAGCTTAGGTCCAAAGGTGAAACTTAGCACTGCTTTCCATCCAGAGACCGATGGCCAGGTAGAATACACAATTGAGACCTTGGAGGATATGTTGAGAGCCTGCATCATTGACTTCAAAGGTAATTGGGATGACTATTTGCCTCTAATTGAGTTTTTCTACAATAATAGTTTTCATTCGAGTATTCAAATGGCTCCTTCTGAGGCTCTTTATGGGAGGAGATTTAGATCAACAATTGGTTGGTTTGAGGTAGGTGAAGTAAAATTAATTGGACTAGACTTGGTTCACCAAGCCATGGAGAAAGTGAAGATCATCCGAGAAAGGCTGAAGGTTGCACAGATGCGATCGAAATCCTACACCAATGTTAGAAAAAGATACTTAGAGTTTGAGGTTAACAATTGGGTGTATTTGAAGGTGTCACCTATGAAAGGTTTGATGCAATTCGAGAAGAAAGGAAAGTTGAGTATGAGGTACATTGATTCTTACTAGATTGTGAAAAAGAGTAGGCAATGTGGCTTATAAGTTGGAGCTACCACCAGAGTTAGCAGTCATCCACCTAGTCTTCCACATTTTCATACTTAAGAAGTGTTTGGATGATCCATAGATGATCGTACCTATTAAAATTATAGGAGTGAAAGACAGTTTAAGTGATGAGGAGATTCTCGTTCAAATCCTTGATTGTCAAGTTTGCAAGTTGAGAACCAAAAAGATTGCATCTATCAAGGTATTATAGAGGAAGTTCGAACGAAAAGCCACATGGGAAGCCGAAGAGGATATGAAGGCCAAGTACCCTCAATTATTTCTACCCACTAAAGATGAGAAAGTTGATGGTAATGATTTGTTCCTTTCTCTTGAGTCTTGGCTTGTTTCAAGTTTGACTAACAAAAGCGTTCTAGAGTTTGACTGATGATTGAGTTGATCTGTTGACTGTTATTTGACTAATTGCCTAATTGACTGATTGCATAAGTGATTTATAAGTTGTTTGATTGTTAGAGTCTTAGATAGGATTCATTCCTTGACTAGGTTCCTAGATGTCTCATCATTCGAGGATGAATGATCCCAAGGTGGAGATAATGTAATACCCTAAAAAATTTAAAAGTGAAATAGGTCCTCAGACCTGGTTCTATGAGAGGGGGTTAGGAGTCGTGGTCTAGAGTAGGCCCATGGACCAGGTCGTAACAGGTGTTCCAAAGTTGAAAGTTTTTGGGTAAGTATAGAAGTGAGTCTACAATAAGGAACATGACCCATAACCTGTTCCACGGCCTATCTGATAAGTCATAGAATGAGTACTAGAAATCCATAATTTTAGTCGAAATTTTATGAGAGGGAACATGGATTGTAATCTGTTCCATGGCTCGTCTGACAAGTCTTAGAATAAGATCAGAAAATCCAAATTTTGATCTATTCTTCATGAGAGAGAACCACGACCCATGACCTATTTCGTAGGCAATAAAAAGTGTTTCGTGGTCCACTTTTGATAGTTTTCTGAAGGGTAATTCTATCTTATTTCATTCTTTTTAATTAAAACCCATGACGTTTTGAACTTGTTTTAGACCCTTTATCAGAACTGTAAGGGTATTACTCCTAAAAAATACTCAAAATTCTAGATAGTATCGATATAGTATCGAGGAAGAGGAGAAAGCTAGGGTTCCAAGCATGTGAGTAAAGATTATCTGAGAGTTGACAGTTATTTAAAATCTCCAGGTATGTAAGGCTAACTAGAACATGGATTTTGTTCTTCCATGTGCCTCATAACCCGAATTGATGGAGTTGTGAATGAATTGAGTTTTTCATGGATATTTCTTGAAGATTTTTCTTAAATTCTAATGTATTCCTACATAATATTGTGTGAATTAAAGTTTTTATGAATTAAATACTTGAAATAGATAATTTTACTTTTCTGCATGAACCCCAGAATGAATTCTTGTTATTTTTAAATATTGCACTTAAATAGGTATGCATAAGTGTAATGACCCGTTAGGTTATTCTGAAAACTAATCCTCTTGCATTTCAAAAATATCATTCTCGTAAATTTTTAAGGAGTCTTTTGGACTATATGATAAGTTCTATTACTGAGTTGAATGGTAGTTTTAGATAGTTAAGTTAGTTGATGAGCTAAAGTGATAATTTAATTAAAATTCTACATCATTTAGACAATATTTACTAATTATTAGGTTAATATAATTCAACACTTTTAGTACATAATTAGTTTTTAAAAGAATAATAAAAAGAGAACAGATAAGGTTGAACAATTACCCTTCGATGGCGAGAACGAGCAGTTCATACCAGGCAATTGTTAACTTAGTTCTTGATTGCTATATATGTTTGTAGGATGAGTGGTATAAAAGCTCCTATACATAATAATATTTTATTTCGTCAAGTATAATTAGTACTATGTACAATGGATAAAAAGAAAGAGAAATAGTGGAAGTTGAATTGTTGTATGATGAGACAACAATCTCCAATGGGGGCTAACGATTGGTTCTTCCAGTAAGGCAAAATCATGTCAATTTCATACAACCGATGGCGTCAATAGTTGGATGGCTCTTTACTATTAATTAAGTTGATATTGTAGTATGACTTTAGGTTTAATTATCTTGTAGTTTTCCTGAGATCACTGAAAAATTATGTAAATGGAAAGAAAAGTTTTGCATATTCTATTACGAATTAGTTTTTGATTATTTCCATAGTTAATTTTGATTCCATGTCATGATTTTAAGTATGAAAATTTCTTATGGTTATCATATCATGATTTAAATTTTGATATATTGAGATTGACAATTAAATTATAATTGTAACGTATTACATAAAATACCATTAAGTTATGTTGTTTGGAGAAATTAAGAGTTAGCCCTAGGCTCAAGATTAGGAATTTGACTATACATTTTTGGTGTTGTTAGTTTTTAAAATCATATTATAATAATTTATTTGACTAGATCATGGTACGATGAATTCTATTCGAATAGGAAAGGCTCAAGTGTTTGATTGATCACGATTCGACTAAGGCAAGTAGACTTTCAAAATTTTGTAATTCTTGTAGAATTCTCAAATTATCCTTTCTTCTATGTGTGATTCATAAAATATTTTTAATGTTATAAACATGGGGTGATTAAATGTATATGTGAATTGGTATGGTGTTGTAACACTTGAATTGAAAATGGGGTTAATTGATGTGAATTCTATATTGAAAATATGTGGTTATGATTGGTGATTATGAGTGAATTTGTTGTGGACTTTATCTCATGATCATTCATTCTATGTCACACATACTTGCATTGGTTCTGAATATTAATATGAGTGAGATAGTGAAAATTAGGGCTGAGGTCTTTATTGGTCGAGATGTAATGTCGAGGTCATTGCCGGTGATATTGTGATACTGAGATCTTTCTATTAACATTGTGATGCCGAGGTCTTTGTTAGTGATATTGTGATACTGAGATCTTTTTAGTGATATTATGATGCCGATGTCATTGTCGGCGGTACTGTGATACTAAGATCTTTTCTAGTGATATTGTGATGCTGAGGTCATTGCTGGTGATATTGTGATCTTTGATAGTGAAATTGAGATGCTAAGGTCATTGCCTGCAATTATTGCATAAACATGGCATCTCATCCTTGCATATTCTTGTATGGCATGATATTATTTCTGTGATTGATTGTGTTATCAATTGTGAGTTGTGACTTGTGATTTTGAATTGTGATATTGTGAAAACTATCTTATTGTGTATTATGTGTTGCTTGGCTAGACTGATTTTCTGTGCAGACTATAGTTGTGTAGGTCATTTGGGATAAAAGGAGTTTGTGTATTCTATTGGACTTGCTTCGTTTTGTTGGTTGACTTGTTGGGTGCCGTGTGGTTGGTACTCGCCCGTTGCTTCTACATTTTTATAGGTTACGCGCTCAGATCTTTGTTATACTCTCTCATCTCTTTTTATCCGAGGCTTTCTGTGGATATTAGTGAGGTACCTATTTGTTATCTCAGCGAGCCTCATCCTCCTATTTATGATCTTATTCTACTTTAGAGACAACATCATTTTAGACTTGTATTTTTTTCAAATCTATTGTAACACATTAGAGGCTTATGCACGTGACAACTAAGGTTTGAGGGATTTTAATTAAGTTGACTTATTATCCGCAATTAAAATTTTTACTTTATATTATTCTTTCGCATTTTATTGTTATAATTGAGTTTTAGGCTGACTTGTCTTCGTGGGTCATCACGTCAATATTTGGGTCATGACAATAAATATAACTTGAGCCTAGAGAATTCCTAAGCGTTAAGTTACTCTACTCTTGTTTTCAAACACTAAAAGTTTAATAATGTGTGATAAAGAGTCTCGATGAGTCATGAGTTACTCCAAAAAGAATGTTCCTGATAGTTAATGTGATGAATTGAATTGACGAATGTCCAATGAGACTAGTTGATTGAGAGTAATTGTCTTATGAGCATTGAGTCTTAGGAGGAGTATTGAACACTGAATTGAGTAAGAGTAAGTCCAACTCAAACTCAATAACTACTCACCAAACGTAGGAGAGGATTGAAATCGTTAAATTGGATGTTCCTTTTGATAGGTCCCTGACATAATAGAGGACTTAGTTGATTAGATCCATTATGGATGGATTTATTCTTTACCCTGACAAGTGCTAAACGATTGTGGCAACATCAACGAGATTGGTGTATGATCACAGGCTCATAAGTGATTGTTGTCGGATAAAAGAAACTCCTAGATAGATTCCACACTAATAGTACTTTGATTGGATTGGATTGATTTGGATTGTCTTGATCGGTCATTGTCTACTCATTGTTTTTGCTTTAGATACATCTTGATTGGGTTTTTTATTTGTTGATTTGAGTTATCTGAGTTGATAGTATTCTACCTTGACGCATGTTTCATTCAGCAATTTTACAAACTCCTACATTACACATCATGATGTCCATTTGGGCCTCATCTTTTCATGATGCAGAGAAAGGTACCAAAGATCATCAACAGGCACCCCATTGAAGATCTTCTCCTTATTCTAGCTGATTGGTGAGTCTTTCTCGAGTTTGGGGATGCATTTTATTTCATCTAGTTTTAGAGTTAGATTTTTGGACTTGTTTATTTTTTATTTGAGGTAGCCATGGGTTTGTCATGGTACCATCTAGACATCTCAGATAGAGGTTTCATGGACTAGATTTGGAATTAATGACTTGGATATTGTCTAATTAGTTTCGTTCATATTAGTCCTGTTAATTTGTTTTGATTATCTTTAATTGAGGTTTTCCACCTTTTATTAGTTTTAGTCTTTCGCTAATAGTTGTTATTATCTATCTTTATATGTTGATTTTATTGTACTTGGTGATGTGTTGTCAAAATACAACACATCTAATGCCTAAATAAGGGATTTAGTGAGTTCTTAATGAGACTTTTTATGATTTTTATATATTTTTTATGTTGTTCTTGCACAAAAGTTAGGTTGGCATAATTTTGAAGAAAAAGTATAGATTTTGCTGAAGCATAGGATATACAAGCTCACCTACGAGTTGTAGCCCAAGCTACGAGTCATAGGGTGAGTCATAGCAAGAAACAAAGACAAAAATCAGAAAATCTGCTAAGTGGAGATCACCTCTATGAGGCCATCTTATGAGTCGTAAGTCTCATACGACTCATATGGGTGGACTCGTAGCAGGAAACAGAGAGCGAAAATATTAGACCAAAAACTAGAGGCCTATACTAAGAGACGAATATACGAGTTATAGCCCAAGCAACGACTCATACCAGTGGGTCATACTAGCTGAGTCCAAGATGCCAAGATCCTAATACAAGAACCCAATTATGACTCGTAGGCCACACTATGAGTCATACCTGCGAGGCATACCAGCTGCCAGTTGTCTTTTCTGTAGACTTTTTAGAGTTTATTTGTTCATACTATAAGTATATTAAGTTAGGGTTTCATTTCATATGAGATATCAGACATTATAGACTTAGGAATTTGCCTTTGAATATTCTCTCAAGAATATTTTAGGGTTCTTACTTTAGTTTATTCTTTTCTCTTGGAAAATCCATTTTGGGATTGCAAATCTTGATTTGTATACTTTGTCAATCTATCATGCTTTGGATTTGCAACTTGTGGTGTCTACACTATTCATTGTTCTTGGCAAAACTCTCAACTATATCTTGTATTTGCATTCTTGTTTGTTTTGCCTTATCCATGAGCAACTAAGCACCCACAACTTGGGGTTGTGGGAACCATGGGCAGTTGACATGAAATAACCTAGGTTTATTGCATTTCTATGATTGGGGTTTTACATGTATTATCTATTTCCCTTCATTATGATTGTTGTTTGGTGGTGGCCAACACCAAACTCCGCCTACTATCATGGTCCCGACTAAGGAAGTGACTAATAGGAAAAGGAAAGTAGATGACAGAATTCAATTGATGTGTTCTTGTCTAATCAATCGAACCTAACCAATGGGAGGTTGACTGGGACAATAGGTAACGGTTAGTTGGCACACCATGGTGGCCGACTAAGTACCATGGTGAAATTTAACCTTCACTTTTACAAGTGCGCTGGAAGAACCTAAGTTACCATCCTGCGTGCGAATCTCCAATTATAGTTATGTCATATAGGGTAATCGAGTCAACGAACCATGGGGAACCCAATTCCCATGTTATCCTTAAAATGAGTGTTTTCTTGCATCATAATTTAGTGTTTATTTTACTTTACTTTTGAATCATAACCCCCCCTTTAGACATCGTAGTTACAAATACTTGAAATAATTTGTAGTGAAGTCTTGTAATCAAGTCCTGTATTTCCTGTGGATTTGACCCTAACCTTCGGTTATGTTAATTGCTAACAATGACCACTTTCTTATTGGAGCATAAACATTATAAAAAATTATGGTGTCGTTGTAGGGGAATACAACTAGGTTTTTACTTGAGTTCACTATTAGTTAGTCCTAGTGTTAATTTCTAGAGTCTCATGTATTTTACTTTTGTTTTTATTTTTTTGTTTGATCTTACTTACGGGGTCTGCTAGATTGTATGCCCAGCACAAGGAGCCGAGGTGACACCTTAGTTCCGATTAATTTGGAGATCCATCGACTTTTCAGAAGAATGGCTCAAGTGAATGAAGATGTTGTTGTTGAGGAGGAGATAAATATGAATGATGAGGATTTGGGAAGAGAGGAGAATCTACCACCGAGGGATAACAGGACACAATTTAGGGACTTCAATGAAAACACTTATGGATGGAATCAGTAACGATTGAACCCTATTGCCATGGATGTTACTGGTGCTATAGTACTGCCTACTCTACCAGCAGATGCTAAGTACACGGTATCGAGTGGATTGCTCCATATGCTCCTAAACCATGGCTTATTCATACGGCTACCGTCATAGGATCCCCATCATCATCTCCAAAATGTCGTCTTTGCGTGCAAAAGTGTCATGGGGACACAAAACATTTCTATTGATGTTATTGGCTTGAGGGTTTTTCCATTGTGATTGACTGGTAATGTAGATGTGTGGTTGTCTGAGCTTCCTTTAGGTACCATCACAAGTTGGGAAGAGCTTCAAAGAGTATTCATAGAGAGATATTTTTTAGGTCAAATAAACTTAAGCTCAAGGACTAAATAAATAACTTTGAGCAATTGCCTAGAGACTCTCTTAGTACTACATGGGAGAGATTCACTAAATGTTTGAGGATGGTCCCCGATCATAAGATTGTTGATAATGCTTTGGTCGAGATTTTCTATAGAGCACTTAATAAAAATAGCAAAGCTTGTGCCAACACAATTATGGAAGGTGTGTTTCTTGACCAATCGTTTTAGCTAGTAGCCGCAATGATAGAGTAAGTGGTGAAACCAACAAAGCATGAGGTCAGAGTAAGCGTGGTGCAACAAAGAGTTCTTGTGTGGTTACCACCAACAGTGAGCAAGCAAAGGTTAATGAAGAGATTATGGAGCAACTTGTTCAACTCCGTACTAGCATGGACTTGGTTTTAAAGCAAAACCAAGCAAGTGTTCAAGCGGTAACTCATCAACCTCCAAAGCTCCAATGTATGATGATTCATTCTTTGATGAGTATGCACGTTTTGTCAGCAACCAATCGGCCAGTTTCTGGAACAACCCCCAAGGATCCAATTTGGATTATCAGAGGCGAGGTTTCGAGAATCAAGGTCGAAACTTTAACCGTGATGGGGAAAATAGAGACAATAGGGGTAGATACTGTGAAAGAGAGAGAGTTTGCTAGATGCCGAATGGGGAAGAAGAGATGGCTACAAGAATGGTCCCTGTGTGCCACCTCACAACCGTGATACTGGGTCAAGTAACTCTAGGATTGAAGAAAAGTTCGATATGTTGTTTAAGAGAGAAGATCACCACGATGAGACTTTGAAAGGAATGAAGACAGATATTTCAAGCATTATTCAAAGAATTAAGTCTCACTCTGTGATAATTAAGCAACTGGAACAATAATTTGGGCAAGTTTTTTTGCAATTGAACCAATTCCAAAAGGACACTTTACTAAGCAACACAATTTAAAATCCTAAGAACGAATGACATTGCATGGTAGTGATGAGTCGGAGTGGCAAAAGCACTGTGGATCCCCCTATGCCTACGGTTGAGGATGAAGCCAATGAGAGGGTCATTGATAGCAAGGTAATGATTCAGGAAGAAGGTCCAAGGAGCAAGGGAATAGAAGACCAAGAGGTGGAAGAGCAAAAGAAAGTCAACTAAATCCCAAAACCACCTCCTCCGTTCCCTCAAAAGCATAAGAAAAAAGAAAAAGATGGCAAATTCAAGCATTTCCTGTCAATTAACACAATTGTCCATCAACATTCCTCTTTTGGAAGCCTTGGAGAAAATTCCTAGTTATGCCAAGTATATGAAGGATTTGGTGACAAAGAAATGCACTTTGAGCCAAGAATTCTCACAAGAGCTCCAAAAATGTAGTGCGATCACGACCTAATGCCTTGTTAAAAAACGAGAGGACCTCAGCGCATTCACCATCCCTTGCACTATTGGTGACATTCAATTTGCAAGGGCATTATGCGACTTAGTAGCAAGCATCAATCAAATACCTCTTGCCATATTCAAAAGCTTGGCCTTGACATTCCTACCCTGACAAGAATGAGGTTGCTCGTGGCGGATCAAACCATTAAAAAATCAGAGGGAATCCTTATGGATGTGCTTGTTAAAGTTGATAAGTTCATTTTTCCTGCGGATTTTATCATTCTTGACTGCGAGGTTGACTTCGAGGTGTCCATCATTTTTGGAAGATCATTTTTGGCTGCTGGGAGAGCTCTAGTGGATATGGATTCGGGTCAACTTTGGTTCAGGGTAGATGATGCTGAGGTCTTGTTCGATATCCACCAATCCGTGAAACGTCTGGAAGAGTTTAAAAGTAAGGTATGTACCCTTGATGGCTATTGATAAAGGATGATGATAAAGTCGAGCCACGACGTTAAAGAAGGCGCTTCTTTGGAGTCAACCCAAGTATCTTTGATAATTCTTTTTCAGTTTTAAGTATATTTGGTTATTGAGAGGTTATGTAGTGAAGTGATTGTTTCTTTTAAGTTTGAAGACATTGATGCAGTTGTAATATTTTAGAAATTATTGTGTTTTGGGATTTGGTTTACATGTGAGAATTGAAGAACTAAAGATCTGAAAAATGGCACTTAGAGCAACCTTGATTAGGCCTATGCACCGTAGTCTCCACTATGACTCTTAGTAATTCCTCGTAAAGGGAAGCAGTGAATATTAGGAGTTGGCACATACACTATGAGCCAATCTTACGACTTGTAGGACCCCTTATGAGTCGTAAGTGGAGTTCGTAGTGACCAAGTATGATCCCTGAATATTTGCAAGTGTTGGGTCTGTTATGAGACTGGGACATACGAGTCATAGGACAGCCTATGACTCGTAGTGGGTTCTCATAGCACCGATTAGTAACTTTTCAATTGATGACTTGATTTTCATATAAAAGGGGTCAAAATAACATTTGACCTCTAAAATTCATTTCTAACCCTAAGTCCGGCAATTCCCTCAAGCCCATCTCTGTATTTCTTATTTTCGATCAAAATCCCGACTACCCACGACATTTTCCGGTAAGGATTCTAGTGAGGTTACTATTTTCTAGGGTTTCGGCATGGTTCTTGAGTCTCTTTGCTTTGGTTAAATTAAATGATCAATCGGTAAGTCTCGTGGTAAAATTTAGCACTCTTTTGTGGTGAGCTTATTCTTTAGATGAGTGTATGCTTAGTTTAACTATGTATAAATCATGCCATGTGGTGATTTTTGATCTAGACATGAAGCCTAGGGATTTAATGCTTTGAAAAGTCTTGTTGTGATTCAAACCTTGTTCGAATTCTTAAGTGGGTAGTTGTAAATGTGAAGATTATTGGTTCATAAAATGTAATGCTTAATTGTTACCCAACCATTGTATGAATTGTTGTCGGATGTGGAATTTAGTAGCTATGGGTTTGTTTCATGTGCCTTAACCTGCTGGACTTGATTAATATGGTCTGAATGTCACTTGCATCTCTATGAAATGTCTTGTAGATATCAAATGTGAGCTTGGAAAGTATATAATTTTTGGTGTGTTTGATGTAATATGGAACTGATTTCGATTCATAGGGATGATGGTTGGTTTACCTTTTTGATGTCATTGTGGGATTTCTTATATGCCAAATATTTTGTATATCTCTTATGTGCCACGTATTTTCAATTGTGCGCTTAGCTTGTGCTTTGCATGGGGAAATGATAGGCACCGTTGGTGCCTTCTATTTTCAGCTACGAGGCACTCTTACGACTTGTAGGTTCCCCTATAAGTCATTAAGGTCCAGTGTAGCAAGTACTAGTCACCTGTCGTTCCTTTCTGTTTCTCATACGAGACCCACCTATGACTCGTAGTACCTTCTATACTTGTAGTGAAGGTCTCGTAAGCTTATCTGAGTCCTTAAAAATGTTTTTGGAAATGGGTACGAGCCCAGACTGCGACTTATAGGCCATCCTACGAGTCATAACTATCCCTAGTACCTGAGATTAGAAAGCATTGTTATAACAATATTTGTTCTACGAAGCTAGTATACGATTCGTAGGTCACCCTAAGAGTCATAACTGCACTCGTATCTGCAAACCTGCTCCTACATCAGAGATTTTCTATTTTTGAACTGTCTTTGTTTTTGTTTTTTTGTTGTTTGTTTTGTGATTTGTTAGTTTAGGCGTCTTAATGCTCACATGGGTCATTGGTTGGTTTGTAGATATCATGCCTCCAAAAGATAAATGGGCAATTCAAACCTTTCGACGAAGGTTAGTTGACAAGTCCTCCGAGGCTAAGAGATCTGAGGGTTCAGTAGAGGTGCACAGGGTTAGGATAGACCCTATGGCAAATGTACCCCAGACCCAGGCCCGTGCAGCTCAGGCACCCATGGAAGTTGCTAGTGCCTCCCAATCTGAAGAGGAGGTACAAGAGGTTGAGGGAGATGGCTCGGGGAGTAGCTTGCCACAGATGACCCCCACACACTCGTGGTCCGAGTCAAAATTAAAAGTACCTCACAACCCAAGTAGGAAGAAGCTCAATCTCAGCCCTCGGTCGATCCTAGGTGATGCATTGCAGGAATGAAGGAGATATATGACCAGGAATTAGAGCGAAATGGGCAAGACAAATCGGTCTGCCAGTTTTATGAGGAGTCCAGACTAAACTCCTCACGGTTAGATAGAGTGCCTGGATTGGATGCTGGGTTAGATGAGCACTGACTACAATAGACCACACATCAGTTGGGCAAATATGCCACCTACATAGTCCATGAGTTCTATGCGGCCTATCTTGCTACACTCTGCTGAGGGTTGCCAAAGAATAAGAAGTCGATTGAGCAACCACATCTATAGATGGCGTTAGTTTAGGGTAGGAGGGTTGATATCTCAGAGGACATGATCCAGCGAGTCCAGTATGGGCCTACTTATAGAGTACCCCAGTCTACTGTAGAGTATGATAGTTTTATTGACAAAATGAGGAGAGCGATGATTGGAAAGGCATCGGGGCCAGGACAGAGCTTCTGCAGGAGATTGCTTACTAGATCTGCGAGGCGAGGGTCAAGCCAACGTGGGTCACAAACCATGCAGATCCAATAGTGAAATCCCACCTCTCATTTCGAGCTAATTCTGGTGGTCCATTATTCGTTGGCATATTAGGCCAACCTTTACAGATAATGTGATCACCCTAGAGGGAGGGTGTTGTTAGCTAGCATTTTAGCTGGTTATACTATAAATTGGGCCTGGATTATCTCCAAGCAGATTCATGAGGCTGCAGCTCCGACGAACTCCTCACTGCCATTCGTAGTTTTGATCCATCGTTTATGCAGTGCACCAGGTGTTCCTATTGACCCCCATCAGTACCCTCATATAAAGGCCACACACACCATGGATCCCAGCCTGATAAAGGATGATGAGGACCCGATAGCCTTACCATGAGTAGCTCACCCAGCTATCCCCCCTTACCATAAGTAGCTCATCCAGCTATCCCAAAACCATTCCCAGTAGAGCTTCAGATTCAAGGTTCACCACTAGCTACTACTGGCACTACTCTAGCTATTGCAGAGCTTACGCGAGCAGTTGAGATTAACTCCACACCATCCTCCAGTACTCCAGCACCAGCGACATCCACTTTATAGGTTGATTCTCTTATGTCTATTATTGCTTTACAGGGATTATTACACAGGGTGGTTGCAACAGATGTCAGGATACAGGCGTTGTTAGCAAAGGCCCAACCATGGGTTGTTTAGATTATTCAGGAATTTGAGGAGAGGATGAAGGCATTCACCCGAGATTTAGTTGATGAGAGAGTTCAAGTGGTAGATGCCCGATATGATGCATTTGAGGCCATAGTCCATAGGAGGTTTAAAGTAACTAGGCCCGCCAACACGAGCGCAGTGATTAAGGAGTTGGCCAAGTTTAAGGCTGACTTATTGCAGATATTGGCAGCCCCTGTTGTAGTCCCAGATGTGGAACCAGTAGGTGGTGAGGCCTTTGATTAGCTTACTGACCATCCATACGTCTATGGGAAGAGGCCACTTGAGCATGACGATGAGCCAGAGCTGACTCAAAAGAGGTCGAGACTTGGGAAGGAGCCCATACTAGAGGAGGTGGTGCAAGAGTCGCTACTTCTGGTGGCTATTTAGAGAGATAGAGAGTAGGACACCCCATATGGAGAGGGTAGCTCAGGTACAGCTGCAACCTAGCCTGCCGAGGAGGAGATAATGACACAGGACCCCGCAGACCAGCCTGATACCGATACTTGAGCAATATGATGATTGACCTTTTTTGACCCCAGTTCTTACTTTTATTTATCTATATTCTGTTTTCTTGTTATACAATATTATTTTGATGTTGGTTTTTAAATGTTCCATGTTGGATAATATTTTTATTTTGGTTGGTATTTAATGTATATACATCTAAGTCTATGTTTTTGTTATGTTCGTTTTAGTATGTGTTTTTGCTTTGAGGATAAAGTATCCTATTTTGGTGGGGTGTGGGAAGTTATTGATTAAGGAGAAGTTTGAGTAGCCTTAAGTCCATAACTTCCCCTATTTTTGATCCCAAGGTTTTCTTGCCATATTTTTTTTCTTGTAGATGTTTAATTTTCTGTTGAACCGGTATGTTTTAGGTAGTGTAGATAGTTTGTAAATACATAGTGATGTTATCTGTTAGCATCTTCATAACTTTTAAATGTTCTTTAAATTTTGATAAAAAAAATTAGGTACCCCAAAAAAATTTTGGATTGTAGTTGTTGATGCATTCATACATTTTGAGTATCTGGCAATGTTGTTTTGATATTGTGAAGTTAAGCTGAGGCTAGAAGCATGACATGTAAGTCTATACTTGATTGTGTGTGCAATGCCATGTGTGTTGTGAGCTTATTTTGATGCATTCATGTATCATGTATGGACTCAGAAATTGCCTTAGTACTTTAAGATTGATTTGGTGATTTTATTAATTTGGAATGGATCTTAGGCCTTTGTTCTGTTAGTAAGCCCACTTTTGCCTAAATGGCCTACCAAATGAACTAGTGAATCCCTTGTTCCAAATGTTTGAGCCTCTCATGCACTCATTCTTTCTTGACACATTGCTAACTTAACCTTGTTTGATGAAATACCTTAATATTAGCTCTGGTCTATCCTTGAACATGTGAACCTTAATTGAGGCTAAAAGCCTAAGTTGAGGGTGGATGCATTGGTAGCCCTGGTTTGATGCATAGATATTGTGTACTTCACCTTAGGCTTAAAGCCTAAGTTGAAGGTGGCCTTTATTATGGTAAAGTAACAAAAATAAGGTGGTTAGTTGGGGAGGAAAGAAAGAAATGAATAATCATAAGCCAAGTGAAGAAAAAGAAAAGAAAAGTGCCTTGAGTTAAAAAGATTTGCAAAAATGAGTTCAAAATTGA
The DNA here is from genome assembly GCA_025642045.1 of Solanum sejunctum. Lineage (NCBI taxonomy): Eukaryota > Viridiplantae > Streptophyta > Magnoliopsida > Solanales > Solanaceae > Solanum > Solanum sejunctum. Next base: position 21,333 of record JAOTQJ010142112.1, read on the forward strand.
GGCACTACTGAAAAAGAGAAAGAAAACACCTAGGAAAAGCTTGACTTAGTGGAATAAGGGTGGATTTAGTGAAAATGGATAGGTTATGAGGGTAAAAGTGTTAGTAAGCATGGTTCAAAGATAGCCTTTAGTCACTACTTTCCTAAAATGTCGCACCAAAGCCCCTGAACCTAAGTTACAAGCTCTTGAGTCCTAAAGTGATCCAAATCCATTTTGTCACAAAACTGAAAGATGAGTATAGGAGCAAGCTTATCGTATCAGTCATTGTGCATGAATTTCAATTATGAGAGTAAGAATGCTTCCTCAGTCCCTGAATTCTAAACTTTTTTGAGTGAATATGAGGGACTTCTTTCTGTGAGGGCATTTGCATTATTTTAGTAGCATATGACTATCCTAGTGATTGTGGATAGTTGATGCTCCTTAGCTTGTCATAGTTGGATTGCCAGGTAAGTCATGGTGTTCTTGTTTACATATTGACCTTGCAATCTTATTTTGAAAATGGTAGTGGGGTACCTAAATAAGAGGAGTTGGTGTATGTGCCATTAGTATAGATGTTATGTATTTCTCTTTGTCTGCATATATTGAGTCATCGCTTGAGGACAAGCAACAATTCTAATTGAGGTTGTTGATGTGTTGTCAAAATGCCATACATCTAATATCTAAAATAAGGGATTTTGTGAGTTCTTAATGTGACTTTTTGTAGTTTTTATATGTTTTTTGTGTTGGTCTTGCAGAAAAGTAAGGTTGGCATGATTTTGAAGAAAAAGTGTAGATTTTGCTGAAGCATAGGACATATGAGCTCACCTACGAGTCGTAGCCCAAGCTACGAGTCGTAGGGTGAGTCATAGTAAGAAACAGAGACCAAAAATCAGAAAATCTGCTAAATGGAGATCACCCCTATGAGGCCATCATACAAGTCATAAGTCTCACTACAACTTATATGGGTGGAGTCGTAGAAGAAATTAGAGAGCCAAAATGTTAGACCAAAAACTGAAGGCTTAGACTACGAATGGAACATAAAAGTCATAGCGCAAGTAACGACTTGTACCAGTGGATCATACCAACTCAGTCAAAGATGCTAAGATCCTAATACGAGACCTCAATTACGACTCGTAGGTCACCCTACGAGTCATACCTGCTAGGCATACTAGCTACCAGCTGTCTTTTCTGTAGACGTTTTTAGGCTTATTTGTACACACTATAAATACATTAAGTTAGGGTTTCATTTCATATGAGATATCAGACATTGTAGACTTAGGAATTTGCCTTTGAATATTCTCTCAAGAATATTTTAGGGTTCTTAGTTTAGTTTATTGTGTACACTTTGTCAATCTATCAAGCTTTGGGTTTGCAACTTGTGGTGTCTAGACTCTTCATTATTCTTCGTACAACTCTCAACTATGTCTTGCATTTGCAATATTGTTTGTTTTACCTTTGCCATGAGCAACTAAGTGCCCACAACCTGGGGTTGTGGGAACCATGGGTAGTTGACCAGAAATAACCTAGATTTATTGCATTTTTATGATTGGAGTTTTGCTTGTATTATCTATTTTCCTTCATTATGATTGTTGTTTGGTGGTGGCCAACACCAAATCCTGCCTACTATCATGATCCCTACAAAGGTAGTGATGAATAGGAAAAGGAAAGTAGATGACAGGATTCGGTTGATATGTTCTCGTCTAATCAACCAAACCTGAACAAGGGAAGGTTAACTGGGATAATAGGTAATGGTTAGTTGGCACGCCTGGAAGAACCTAAGTTACCGTCCTGCATGCGAATCTCCAATTGTAGTTATGTTATCTAGGGTAATCGAGTCAATGAACCTTGGGTAACACAATTCCCAAGTTGTACCTAACATTAAGTATTTTCTCACGTCATAGTTTAGTGTTTATTTTACTTTGTTTTTGAATCACAACCCAGCCCCCTTATTTAGAGATTATAGTTATAAATACTTGAAATGATTAGTTGTGAAGTCCTGTAGTGAAGCCCTGTATTCCCTGTGGATTCGACCCAAACCTTCGATTAGGTTAATTGCTAACAGTGACTGCTTTCTTATTGGAGCGTAAATATCATCACTTGCATACTATCATGTGTTTTTCTATTAATCGCTCCTTTTGTTCTCTTTCTTTTCTTTTCTCTTTTTTCATATCTAGTTTATTTAGCTTATAGGTTTTTGAGATGTGGATTCCCAGGAAACAACCACTCTGCCTTTATGAGGTAGTAATAAGGTTTGCGTATATTTCTACCCTCTGCAGACCCTACTTGTGGGATTCCACTGGGTATAGTATTGTTGTTGTTTTAGTCTTCCGCTGATATGATAATATTGATTGAATGAATATGATGAGGCTAAGTGGTTTGCTTGGGACTAGCAATAGTTTCTGAGTGCCGGCCACATCTAGGGTACACTCCCGGGGCATGACACATTTCTAGAGAGTCCTAATAGCATAGACTACAATATTTTATTTATCATTATCTCCCCCCAATCTCACAACTACATTTTATGCATAACATTTGGAAACTCTACCACTTTTTCTCTATCTTGTTACCTATTTCTTCGTTGTCCGTGTTACTTCGATCAAATAATTATCCATTTAACTTTTCAATATTAAAACTAATGTCATGATCCAAGGTTAGGACGTAGACGTGACATGACGAATGGAAAACTTGAAGGAACCCCAAACAAGCCTCTTAGCATATCATTCAAACGTCCTTGGTCACGGAAGCGAAATAAATAACAACAAGTGACATTAATAAGAAGGGAAGCGGGACTAAGAGAAGTCTTTCAGAATGATGATAGCATAAGAAGAGTCAAGTTGATATACATGGAATACCACATTATCCAACAACACCTCTACATAGAATGAAGCGGGGGCCAAGACACTTTCCGGTCTCACCCTCAAGCAATAAGTCTCCAACAAGTAGTACAAGTCTCAATATAGCATGAAAGGAAAATAGATAATGTCCTCGGAGTTGAGGACTCACCAAAGCGCTCTTCAAATGGGCCAAACTAGCCACGTAGAGAAGGATGATCAATAGGAGCTACTGTACCTATATGATGATATCATGTAGGCATAGAGTATGCGTTGGTACTTGGAATGTACTAAGTATGTGGGGTGCAATGCAACAAAGATATGAGCGATAATAACCAAGATGCATAATCATAAGCAATGGATATAATCACAATATGACATGTATGATCAATGCTTGTAATAGAACATGCACGTAAACATTCAACTTGCATATTATAACATACATATGTGGGACGAGACCTTAACAGACTTTTATGACCAAGTGAACTACTACTTGAAATCCCGATGCATGACACCCCATTGGAGAAGGTGTGGTCTACTTTCCAAGGTAAACTATACTTGACACCACTTTGTGGATAACTTGACCTAGATGGATCCAATAGTAAGCCCTTTTAAGGAAATAACATAATCCTATGGTGGCACATAATTTAGAGACTAAAACTTTATATAAGGACCGCTAGAGTCGAATCCCCACCTTAAGCCTCAATCAATGCTAAGTCTAATCCCACAGAATACATGAAATAGTCATAGATTTAGTCATAATATGAATAACTTGTAAAGACATGATAACATGGCATGAGTAGCTCATTCATGTACTTGACACACCCTACATGGGCATATACCTACTAAAGGGTAGAAAACAATGCATGAACTTGACCCCTTCTAGTAGGTATTGCATTTCACATGAGGGTAGAAACTTATAACATGCTTGACCCTTACTAGTGAGCTTAACTTCAATATGAGAGTAAAATAATAACCATGCTTGACCCCTCAATTAGATATAAGTGGCTCGTAAGAGGGTAGAATTATAGAATAAGGGCTCAATTAGTCACTTGTAAGTCATAGAAATCTTTCATGAGTAGAATACAAGCTTGGGAGACCATAATTACCATTAAATCACTTAGCTTATAAATCATGCAACAATTCATCTCTAACTTGAAAATTCTTGTCATGTAGTTCGATCGAATATGGTGGGTATTTGAAAACATGTACAAACCATGCAATTTATAGAGTAATGACCATAAGAGAATAAAATCATTCATTTCAGAGTTATGCAAATCAACCCATCAACATAGTAATAAAATGCTTATTTTTTTGGTATCATAAAATCCATCAATAATTCCCAATGTGGCATAGTTTCCATAGTACATATAATGCATAGCTTCAATAGATCCAAATCAACTCATGGAATAGGCTTTCAATAACAATTCATACATAATAACACAATATTTGATAAAATCAACCATAACTCATGTTCATAATACATAATAGGGAATACCCATGAAGAATACAACTTGAAATCATGCAATTTTTATAAAATGAGAAGGTTGGGCTCCATGGATTAAAGGACCCATGTATGAAGACCCACATATCTAAAACTTGAAATTCTTGAAGCAAAAGTTGAGGAAGGCTTGAGATTTGACTTGGGTTCTTGGAATCCAAAGCTTATTCTTGAGATTATTGAGATTGAATGGAGGGTTTGATAGTGTATTTGGAGGATTTTGAGAGTGTTTCTTGAGAGTTTGAAGGTGAGAAATGGCTAAGTATAGAGGTATTCACATTTACATGGGCATTGGGTTATTACCCAAATTCCATTGGATGAAACAAGAAAACTGGAGAAAATTATTTTTCACTCCGAGTCTTCCAAAATTCGATGGCTACCCTTTTCCCACTCAAATTTTCTCCCTGAACATGAATATGAAGTTGAATTTTCAAAATCATGAATGAATTTTGAGATATACGAGAAATACACTTGTGAGGAATTTGAAACACATGAGGGATATTACAATATCTCTCTCTTGGGAACATTCGTCCCCGAATGTCAAAGAAACATATGTAATAGAAGTAATCATGAGACTTCCATCGCGATATGAATGTAACAAATGCACTTAAACATCATTTTCAAAAGTTTCAAATACATATGCATCATAAGTCATCAAAACTTGTCATCATAAACATGATGTATGAAAAAATGACATGAGGGTTGGAGCTTAAGACTTGAAAGCATAGATGGGGCTTAATTTATTACCTTCAGCTTGAATAGAGTGAAAGAGGTATGCATATCATTTCTCCATGTCTGCTTCAGCGTCTCATGTGGCACTTTCAACTTGTTGATTCCTCCAAAAGACTTTGACAAATGTCACATCTTTGTTCCTCAACCTTTTCATTTGCCTATCTAATATCTCTACCGGGACCTCCTCATAGGTCAACTTATCCTCCACAACACCCACAAACTCTAGGGTCACTATAGCACTTGGGTCGTCCACACACTTTCTCAACATAGACACATGGAAGATCGGATGAACCAAACTCATATCCGTAGGTAACTCCAATTTGTAGGCTACCTTATCAACTCTCCTCAATATTCTATAGGGTCCCACAAGTATTGGCTCAACTTCCCTTTCTTGCTAAACCAGACCAGAAACTTCACGGGTGAGACTTTCAAGTAAATCCAATCATCAACATTAAATTTATGATCTCTCCTCCTCATATCGGAATAAGACTTTTGTCTACTTTGAGATATCTTCAATCTCTCCCCTACCAATCTCAACTTTCCCAAAGCCTCCATAACCAAATCCGGACCCAACAAGGCTATCCCCCCCCACATCAAACCACCCAACTAGGGATCTATAATGCCTACTATATAAATCTTCAAAAGGGGCCATGCTAATACTAGAATGGTCGTTGTTGTTGTAAGCAAACTTAATAAGTGGAAGATGTTCATCCCAACTACCCTTAAGCTCCAAAACACAAGCCCTAAGCATGTCCTCAATAGTTTGAATTGTTATTTTGGCTTGACTATCCGTTTGAGGATGAAAAGCCGTGGTAAGCTTGACCTTGGTAACAAGAGCCTTTTGGAAGGACCTCCAAAATAAGAAGTGAATTAAGCACCACGATCGAATATAATAGACAATGGCACCCCATGCAACCTAACCATCTCATAAATATATAACTTGGCTTAATCCTCCACACCATAAGTTGTTTGAATATGTGGAAAGTGAGCCGACTTAGTTACTCTATCCACGACAATCCAAATAGAATCAAAGTGTTTCCTAGTCTTTGGTAAACCAATCACAAAATCCATGTTGATTTCTTCCTACTTCCAACTAGGAATTTCTATATCTTTGGCTAGGCGACTCGACCTTTGATGTTCGAGTTTTACTTATTGGAAATTGTGACAACCGGTTATAAACTTAGAAATATCCCTCTTCATACCACTCCACTAATACACCTCCCTTATGTCTTTATACATTTTTATGGAACCGGGGTGAATAGAGTAGGATGAGTTATGTGCCTTTTTCAAAAACAACTCCCTCAAGTCATCAACATTAGGCACACATAGTCTAGCTTGGTACCTAAGGACACCATCTCCCCCTTGGGAAAAAACCTCCACCTTACCATCCTTCATCGAAGCTTTAACTCTGGCAAGGCGGGATCAAGGTCTTGTTTGGACTTGACCTTTTTAATCAAAGAAGATTAAGAACCATCAAAAACCACTACACTACCATTTTCAACTTCATCCAACCTCAATCCCAACCTAGACAACTGGTGAACTTCTCTAGCCACGTCCTTGTTACTGTCATCAATATAAGTTAGACTACCCATGGACACACTATTTAGAGCATTGGCCATAATATTAGCTTTGTCGGGATGATAGTGCACACTCATATCATAATTCTTAAGGAGCTCTAACTACCTTCTTTGCCTCAAGTTAAGATCTTTTTGTGTGAACACATACTGGAGACTTTTGTGGTAGGTAAATACATCTACATGAACCACATACAAATAATGATGCCATATTTTCAAAGCAAACACCATGGCTGCCAATTCAAGATCGTGGGTGAAATAATTTTGCTCATACACCTTTAGTTGCCGAAAAGCATATGCTATAACCTTGTTATTTTGCATCAATACACACCTCAAACTAATCCTTGAAGTATCAAAATAAACCACAAACCCTTCTAACACTTTCGGTAAAGCCAAAATAGGAGCGGAGATAAGTTTGTCTTTCAAAGTTTGAAAACTCTTTTCACATTCATCAGTCCAAACAAATTTTGCCTTCTTTAGGGTTAATTTTATCAAAGGGGAAGCAAGTGAAGAGAAACTATTCACAAATCTTCGGTAGTACCCCGCTAAACCCAAGAAACTCCTAATATCTGTTGGAGTCAAGGGTCTAGGCCAACTTCTTAATACCTCCGTTTTCTTAGGGTCTACTTTAATCTCATCACCCGACACTACATGCCCTAGAAATACAATTTCATTCAACCAAAGTTCACACTTATCATATTTAGCAAACAACCTCTCATCCCTCAAAATTTGTAATACCACCTCAAATGATTCGCATGCTCTTCTTTAGTCCAGGAATAAATTAATATATCATCTATGAAGACCACAAAAAACATATCAAGGTAGGTTTAAATACCTTATTCATGAGATCCATAAATATTGCCAGTGTATTAGTCAAGCCAAAAGACATCACCACAAATTCAAAATGCCCATACCTAGTCCGAAAGCTTTCTTAGGAAATCATACTCTCTCACCCTCACTTAGTGATATCCGAATAGAAGATCAACCTTAGAAAAGTGACTAGGCCCTTATAGTTGATCAAATAGGTCATGTATTTTTGGTAGAGGATACTTGTTCGTTATGGTGACTCTATTGAGTTGTCGATAGTCAATGCATATTGTAAGGGAACCATCCTTCTTTCTTACAAATAACACTAGTGCACCACAATGTGACTTGCTAGGCCTTATGAAATCCTTCTCTAATAAATCCCTCAATTGATCCTTGAACTCCGTTGGGGCTATACAGTAAGGGGGAACAGAAATGGATTGTGTATTGGCTAGGAGGTATATACCAAAGTCTATTTCTCTTTCGAGAGGAATATCGAGAAGCTCGTCAGGAAAGACATCAAGAAACTCATTGACCACCAGAATCGACTCAATGGGAAGGACTTTAGACTCAACATCCCTAATCCTTACAAGATGGTAAATGCAACCCCTAGAAATCAATTTTTGGGCTTTAAGACAAGAAATGAACCTACTCTTAACCACCACATTACGACTTTCCAGCTAAAGGATGGACTCATTAAGGAATTGGAATCTAACCTTACGGTCCCTACAATCAATGGAAGTACGATATGCATGCAACCAATCTATCCCAAAAATAATATCAAAATCCACCATATCAAGTTCAATAAAATCACAAGGCAAGACTTTATGCAATATAGATACGGGACAATCCCTATAGACTCTTCTTGCAATAAGGGACTCACTAATGGGGGCAGACACTTCATAGGGTTAACACAACAATTCAGGACACGCATGAAGTTTATTGGCATCAAAAGGAGTAATGAAAGAAAGAGTGGCACTCAGATCTATCAATGCATACACATCACAATAAAAAAACCTTTAATACACTAGTAACAACATCGGGCACCTTATCCACTCCTTGCCTTTCTTAGAGAGCATAGATCCAATTTTGTCTTTGAGTACCCCCTTGTTGGACTACTTTTTCCCTTTGACCCATATTAGTACCTTGGCCTTGAGGATGACCATCCCTACCTTGTTTTGAGCATACAGACAATCAACAATCTTGTGGCCCACTTTACCACAACCATAGTCAGTATTACAATCCCTCAAGCATGGACCATGATGATTTCTCCCACACTTTAGGCACATAGGATTAGTCATCCTATCATTGCTATCTTGGAACCTTGGGTTAGATACGTCATCATTACCAAACCTCTTATTTGGAGTAGGACCCTTAGCCTTGGAGTTTGTGACCTTGTTGGAAATGGCCACCTTTGGCACCTTGGAAACCACCATCAAACCGAGCCTTCTTAAACTCCCCACTCCTCTTCTTTCTAATCTTCTCCCCTTCAAGTTGTTCGACATATGTCATAAGCCTAGACAAGTCCATATCACCCACAAGCATAGCGGTCCATCATTCTTCATTCACCAAATCAGACACCCCTGACACAAGCTTGTTCATTCTTGCTCTAGGATCAACAACCAAATAAGGACCATACTTTGAGAGTTTGTTGAATTTGAGGGAATACTCCCTCATACTCATAGAACCTTTCTTGAAATTCATAAATTCCATTATCTTGGGCTCTCTCAACTCAATAGGGGAGAAGCGATTGAGGATGGCAGCCTTGAATTCCTCCTATGGGATAGGGTCATTCTTTACCCTCTCAAGTTAGCATTGAGCAAACGAAATTTGGGAAACACCTTAGAGTTGATATGCTGTAAGCTCTAATTTCTCTTCCAAACTCACCCCCATAATTGCAAGCACCTTATACCCCTCATCAATAAACTCTTGGGGAGCTTCCTCCATTTTGGACCTATGAAACTCCAAAGTGTTCATCCTTGTGAAGTCCCTCACCCTTGAGGCTGTAGTAAGAGCATGAGGAGCTTGGGCCTCGTGATTCAATTGGTTGGTCATAGCATGGGACAATATGGTGATGACATTCCAGAACTTAACTTGTGTAGGCCTTTTTTCTTAAGGAACTTGATGAGCGGGATTAGCCAGTTGCTCCTCGGGTGTACGGGCCTCCTTGGTCTTCCTCTTGGTAGCAGCATGATCTAAAAGAACAAAAGAGAATTTGTTAAGGGAGGAAGCCTTATACATCTAGAGCACGATATAGATTCTGAAGAAATGAAACATTTCCTAAAATGCCTCATAGCCTCCTATTCATAGTTGTGGTGCACTTCATAACCATGAGTAAGACTCTAGTTGACACGATGTGTTGAATTTTCGAGGACCATTAACAACCTAATGTTCTGATATCAAGTTTGTTACGACCCAAGCCTAGGGCCTAGACGTGACATGACTAATAAAAAACCCAAAGGAACCCCAAACAAACCTCTTAGCATATCATTCACACATCCTTAGTCACTTAAGCAAAATAAACAACAACAAGTGACATTAATAAGAAGAGAAGCGGGACTAAGGAAAGTCTTTCATAGTGATAATAGCATAAGAAAAGTCAAGCTCATATACCTAGAATATCATATTATCCAACAACACTTCTACATAGAATGGATGGGGACCAAAACACTTCCCGTGCTCACCCTCAAGCAATATGTATCCATCAAGTAGTACAAGTCTCCATATAGCGTGAAAGGAAAATAGATAATGTCCTTGGAGTTGAGGACTCACCAAAGCTTTCTTCAAATGGGCCGAACTAGCCACGTGGAGGAGGAGGATCAACAGGATCTCCAGTCCCTACATGATGATATTATGTAGGCATAGAGTATTCGTTGGTACTTGGAATATACTAAGTATGCAGGGTGCTATGCAACAAAGACATGAGCCATAATAATCAAGATGCATAATCATAAATAATGGATATAATCACAATATGACATGTATGATCAATGCTTGTAATAGAACATGCACGTAAACATTCAACTTGCATATTATAACATACATATGTGGGACGAGACCTTAACTGACATATAAGACCAAGTGAGCTAGTACTTGGAATTCTGATACATGGCACCCCACCGGAGAAGGTGTGGTCTACTTGACAAGGTAAACCATATTTGACCCCACTTTGTGGGTAACTTGACCTAGATAGATCCACTAGTAAGACCTTTTAGGGAAATAACATAATCCTATAGTGACACATAATTTAGAGACTAAAACTTTATATAAGGACCCCACCTTAAGCCTCAATCAATGCTAAGTTTAATCCCACATAATACTTGAAATAGTCATAAATTTAGTCATCACATGAATAAATTATAAAGACATGATAACATGGCATGAGTAGCTCATTTACATACTTGACCCCAACATGGACATATACCTTATACTAAAGGGTAGAAAACAATACATGAACTTGAACCCTTCGAGTAGGTATTGCATTTGACATGAGGTTAGAAACTTGTAACATGTTTGACCCCTACTAGTGAACTTAACTTCAACATGAGGGTAAAATAGTAACCATGCTTGACCCCTCAATTAGATATAAGTGGCTCACAAGAGGATAGAATTGTAGAATAAGGGCTCAACTAGTCACTTGTAAATTATAGAAACCTTTCATGAGTTTAATACATGCTTGGGAGGCCATAATTATCATTAAATCACTTGGATTATAAATCATGCAATAATTCATCTCTAACTTGAAAATCCTTATCATGTAGTTCGATCGAACATGGTGGGTATTTGAAAATATGTAAAAACCATGCAATTTATGGAGTAATAATCATAAGAGAGTAAAATCATTCATTTTACAGTCATGCAAATCAACCCACCAACATAGTAGCAAAACGCTTATTTTTTGGTGTCATAAAATCCATCAATAATTCACAATGTGGCATTGTTTCCATATTACATATCATGCATAGCTTCAATAGATCCAAATAAGCTCATGGAATAGGCTTTCAATAATAATTCATACATAATAACTCAATATTTGATAAAATCAACCATAACTCATGTTCATAATACATAATAGGGAATACCCATGAAGAATACAACTTGAAATCATGCAATTTTCATAAAATGAGAAGGTTGGGCTCCATGGATGAAAGAACCCATGGATGAAGACTCACATACCTAAAACTTGAAATTCTTGAAGCAAAGGTTGAGGAAGGCTTGAGATTTGATTTGGGTTCTTGGAATTCAAAGCTTGTTCTTGAGATTATTGAGATTGAATGGAGGGTTTGATAGTGTATTTGGAGAATTTTGAGAGTGTTTCTTGAGAGTTTGAAGGTGAGAAATGGCTAAGTATAGAGGTATTCACATTTAAATGGGCATTGGGTTATTACCGAAATACCCTTGGACGAAACAAGAAAACTGAAAAAATTTTTGCACTAGTCTACGCCCCAGGTGCGACACGGACCAGGCGCGCATGCCAGATTACACTATGGCGCACCTCAGGCGCGTCCCGACCTGGGTCGTAAGGAAAATGGGAATCGTTCCCATTGCAAAAATTATTTTTTACTACAAGTCTTCTAAAATTCAAGGGCTACTCTTTTCCCACTCAATTTTACCCCTGAACAAGAATATAAAGTCTAATTTTTGAAATCATGCACGAATTTTTGAGATATACGATAAATACATTTATAAGATATTCCAAAGCACATGAGGGGTATTACAACTAAGATAAAAGCATACCTAAAGTTGAATCATCCAGTTCAGACGATGAAAGAAAGGAAGCATATTATTTGAAAATCTGAAAGAAAATAAAAATCACGCCAAAGAAAGTAGGTTTAGTATGAAATAACATCCACAAACTCAACCATTAAATTAAAAAAAATTAAAGAGATTCAAGAGGAAGCTTAGAACAAAAAGAAATTACTAAACTGAAATTGCTACCACTATTTTTTTTAGTGTGCAGAAAATAGTCTATATTTAAAAGGAAGACAAGAAAAATAGAGTAAATGCTTCTAGAATTTAAAAAAAATAAAATAAAATTTGTGTTTGTGTGGTAATAAAGAGATCTTGCGGGCTTTCTAGAATTACCTTAATTGTGTTATTTAGTTTTAGAATAGAAATTTGAGATGAGATAATTTATCATAGATCTTTATCATTTGCCTTGGTAAGATGAGTATAATTACAAATTTGCCCTTACAGTAGTAAAATATTAATGAATTGTCCTTGGTCCTCTATGGATTGACTTTTCTATATAATAGAAATATAATTTTTAAGTTAATGCGGCACATACATGCAAAGAATGATTTTCTTTTAAATGAAAAAAAATTTCTTCATTTAATTTGTAATATGTTTATTATAGTTAATATTTAATATCATTAGAATATATAATAATTGAAGAAAATTGGTGAAGAGACAATTTTGTCTAAAGCAAAATATTTTAACGAAAGATAAAAAGTTCAATCAATATTTCTAAGAGCATTCACGATTTTAATATAATATAGATGAGAATTTTTTGTCTGATTTTGAAAGCTGCTAATTGTTTTAATGTTTTTAGATTTTTATTTTTGGGTAAGAGCACTCATATATATATATATATAAAATAAACTTGTCATTTATTACAAAAGTGAATTACTTAATTTATTAAAAATAATTATTTTATTAATAAAGAAACATTTACAACAA
>JAOTQJ010142137.1:0-84402 GCA_025642045.1 Solanum sejunctum
CTCCAATATGTCTTCACTCAAAAAGATCTCAACTTGAGGCAAAGGAGATGGTTAGAACTTCTTAAAGACTATGATATGAATGTGTATTATCATTTGGGTAAGGAAAATATGGTGGCAGATGCCTTAAGTAGGGTGTCCATGGTTAGCGTAGCTCATGTAGATGGTAGTGAGAAGGAGATGTCTCGGGAAGTACAATGGTTGGCTTGGTTTGGGGTTAGGTTGGAAGATGTTGCTGATGATTGTTCTAAGTCTTCTTTGGTTGATGAGGTGATGACAAAATAAGACCTTGATCCCTCCTTGTTAGAATTGAAGGCCTTGGTGAAAGAGGGCAAGGTGGAGGTTTTCTCCCAAGGTGGAGATGGTGTCTTAGGTACCATGGTAGGTTGTATGTGCCTTGTGTTGATGTTTTGAAAGAAAAGATTCTTGATAAGTCCCATAATTCTTCTTATTCTATCCACCCCGATTCCACCAAAATATATAGAGCTTTAAGGGATGTGATTGGTGGGGAGGCATGAAGAGGGACGTTGCCAAATTTGTTTCTGGTTGCCATAGTTTTCAACAAGTCAAAGCCAAACAAGAAAGGTCAGTTGGCTTAACCCAAGATATTGAGATTCCTACTTGGATGTAGGAAGAGATAAATATGGATTTTGTGGTCGATTGCCCAAGTCTAGAAAGGGTTTTGATTCCATTTGGGTTTTGGTTAATAGGATGACAAAATTTGCTCACTTTCTACTTGTTAAGACCACATTTGGGACTGAAAAGTATGCAAGGTTGTACATCCATGAGTTAGTGAGGTTGCATGGGGTTCCTCTGTCTATCGTATTGCATCGTGGGGCACAATTCACTTCATATTTTTGGAGATCTTTCCAAAGGGGTCTTGGTACAAGAGTTAAGCTTTCTATGGCCTTCCACCATCAAATGGATGGCTAAGCCGATAAAACCATCGAAACCCTTAAAGATATGCTTAGGGCATATATGTTGGATCTTAAAGGTAGTTGGGATGATTAGCTTCCATAGATTGAGTTTGCCTACAACAATAGCTATCATTTTAGCATCGGTATGGCTCCTTTTGAGGCTCTATATGGGAGACATTGAAGATCACTGGTCGGATGCTTTAAGGATGGTGAGGTAACTTTGATGGAACTAGATCTACTTATGAAGGCTCTTGAGAAGGTTAGGATGATTAGGGAAAGGTTAAAGACGGCCCAAAGTGATCAAAAATCCTATGCCGATGTGAGAAGAAGAGACCATGAATTAAAAGTGGGTGATTGGGACTACTTGAAAGATTCTCCAATGAAAGGTATGGTCCATTTTTGTAAGAAGGGGAAACTGAGTGCAAGATATGTTGGTCCTTATGAGGTGATAAAGAGGGATGGAAAGGTAGCTTATGAGTCGAAGTCACCTAGCGAGATGGAATTGTTTCATCCGGTATGTTATGTCTCTATGTTGAGGACGTGTGTAGGTGATCCAAATGCTATTATGCCTCTTGATGTTGTGCAGGTTGTTGAGGATAAAATGACTTATGAGGAGGTTCCTGTTTAGATTTTGGTAAGGCAAGTAAAGAGATCGTGGAACAAAGAGGTGGCATCTATTAAGGTCCTTTGGAGGAACCAACAAGTCAAAAGTGCTATGCGGGAGGCCAAAGCGGATATACAAAAGTGGTATCCTTATATTTTCCACTCCACTCAAGCCTAAGGTACTAATTCTAAGTCCCCTGTGTGATTTCAAGTCTTATATTTCATCCTCTATGTCATTCATATGCATTCATGTTTATGTGGACAAATTATGACCATTTTACACTTATAATGATATTTTGAAAATGGTATTTTAAATGTAATGTTGCATTCTTGTTGAGGCTGATTTCTTTATGATAACTCTTGTCCTATGCATTTTTTTTACATTCGGGGACGAATGTTTCAAAGGGAGAGATATGAAAATGACCCCTAAAAAAGTGCCCAAAAATGTGCCTCAAAAGTGCTCGGAATCACAATTCCCATATATCTAAAAATCCATTTGTTATTCCAAAAATCCAACTTCATATTCTTGTTCAAAGGGTCAAATTGAGTGAGGAATGAGTCTAACCCTAATTTTTAAGCAACTAAACCAAATTATGGTTTCCAAAGTAGGGTTGAAAACAGTGGGCTTTTCGTGTCGCTTCCACGACGAGTCCCTATACAATTTTGGTGACATTTTTCCAACTTGGTTCAAGACTTTTAAGTCTTGGGCTTAAGTGTTTCCAAACGTATATTTACTTATACTTAGCCATATACCACCCTCATATCATCCTTAACATTCCCCAATACTCATTGAAACACTTAGCCATATTTTTCACTCATAAATTCAAGTCTCAAAATCTCTTTCGGATTTAAGGATTTCCTTCAAGCTTCACTCCTCCATTTTCAATCTTCACCAAGAATTTATCCGAAGATAAGTTATGTGGGTTTCAACCATTGGTTCCTTTAACCCATGGTGTCCTAGTCTCTTTTTTACTCAATTTTCATGATTTAAAGTTGATTTTACAAATGGATCTACTAGTATGGACTTGTCTATGAACTATGTTAAAGGTATATGAAATTGTGACTATTTTGCTATATTTTGAGCTATAAATATTGGATCTATTGTGAGGTTTTATGAGGGTTTTGATGTATATTGCTTAAGGGTATTGCAAGGTGTTGATTAATGGTTTTACAATGGATTTTCATGCAGGATTTCACTCTAATTGCATAATTTTACACTAGCACCACACACCCTTTAAGTGTTTGATGAAATGTCCGGATGTGGTTTTCAGATGAATTGAAGGTCCAAAGCATGGAATATGATATGAATGACTATATGATGTTGAAAAAGGCTTGATATATTCTATATAAAGTGTTACATTAGATCTTTCTCAATCCGAGGGAACTAAGAGCCCAGATAACTTTGTTAGGGGAGGGGGGTTTGTACTTATCAACTATGTGAGTAGTTTGTACTTTGCCACTAGGGTGATAGGGTGAGATTATCACCAACTATGTGAGGGGTTTGTACCACACCACCATGGTGATGGGGTGAGATCATCATCAACCTACTAAGGTGTTTGTACTTTGGAAATCTTGCTTGGTCTCTTCTACACTTGTGATATCCTATATAAGCATGAGTTACTTAAGTATGTTTTACTTGAGCATTGTTCATACATGCCATATTGTTATATTATGCCTAATGCCTATATTTATGCATTTTGATTATGATGTCTATCTTTGTTACATTATATCCTACGTACTTAGTACATTTAGATGTATTAATGTATACTCTTGCCTATATGATATCACTATGTAGGAACTAGAGCCCAAGTTGATCATCCTCCTCCTCTACGTGGCTAGTTTGATATTACTCAAACTGGTCATCCCTCCATTTTGGGGATGTTTATCTTTGTTTCTCCTATTATGTATTAAGACACTCTTCTTTAAGTTCTATTTGGATTATAAGGGTGAGTCTGATTGCTTTATCTTTTCTCCCGCTCTTATCTATGTAGTAGAGGTGTTTGTTGTACATGCTATGTATCTATGGCATGAGCTTTGACTCTTGTATCTTGATTATGATGTTATGAAACCTTTCCCCTTAATAACATTGACCCTATTCTTATTCTTTAAGTCTTTCATATGCTTTCGCAATCAATTTCGTGTAATGATAAGATAAAAAGCTCATTTGGGGTTCCTTTGAGTTCCCTATTAGTCGGGTCATATCTAGGCCCTAGTATTGGGTCGTGATATATATATATATGGAATATGATATGATTTGGTAGGAGGATCACCAAATTTAAAAGTGCCTAACTTTTAGATGTGAGGACTATATTTACGTCTAATGCTTAAGATGAGTGAGTGTATATAAGTTTTAAGCCAAATTCAGAAGATAGAAGCCTTGAACAAAGTGAAAGAAGTTAGGTCTTGTGGGACTTAAGAGGCTAGCAAGTGAGTCACCTACATTCTTAGCTTAAGTAGGCTAGGTATACAGAGACAAGGCCCAACACTAAAAGGGCCAAGTCAGATAATGAATAAGGCCCATGTTAAGGGTGTAATTTTAGACCATGTTTTTGCATTGTAAAGGAACAATATTTTTAGCACAAGATGAATATAAAAAGGGCCCAAGTACATTCTCAACCTGTATGACAATTTTTGCCCAAACTAAGTGAAGGGAAAAGAGAAAATTTGGCAGCCAAGGCCTATCAAATTGGAACCCAATAAGTCCCAAGTGAAAGGGAAAAAATAGGTATATTGTTGACTTGATAAAATAAGGCTTAAAATAAAAAAGAAAGTTTTCCAAGAGTGTCCCTTTAAAAGGGATTAAAAGCAACTCATTTAAGTAATTTAAACTTGGACAAAAATATGATTTTCTAAGTTACTTTTTGCTCCCGTTTAGCTCATACAAAGCAGCCCTCACAACCTTACTTGGGTTCTTAAAGAATCCCTCAACCTTGAAGGTTAAGGTAAGTAAAGATATTTGTGCATTTAGTATGATTGTTCTACGAAAAGTAAGAGAAATAAGCTAGTTATACTTGTGTTGGAATTTTTGATAGCATGTGTTCTATAACTTATTGTCCACTTTTCTTGTTTATTAAGAGGCTTTTCTATTATTTGTTGGAAATACTATGAAGGGAGGATGATATTTTAAACAAGGTTTAGTTTAGTAATGATGTAACAAGGTTGTTGCACCATTTTTGTTGAGTTTTTGACTGCTATCTTGATTGTGCTCTTAGAAGGAACTTGTCGGCTGGTAATTTGAAATTGTTGTGTCACATCCTCCATCTACTTTGGGACTCTTTTTGGACTATTATAGGACTGTTCTTATGTGTAAATATGTTGGGAAAAGTTTGGTTAAAGTTGTAACAAGTTTGGGATTGTTGACGATGAAATGTAGCGAAAGAGCATTATGTTTTGCTACCTACTTGTGTGTTGTGTAGAGTTCTTATGTGTTGTACTTTATAAGTGGTTATAATCCTATTATGAGACCAAAAATAGTTGGATATGACCTGTATATGAGAATGTGTATTAGAAAATACAATTAGAAGCGGAAAGTCTAAAAGAATACTCTTAGGTTGATAATTACAAGCAAGCTACTCGAGTATTATTTTTATTTTTGATGAGATTGGACTGCCATGATGTGTTTATTAGATGGTAATACTAGTTTTATTATCTACTTTATTGTATATAAATATTTGGGTGAAAATGAGGCTACTTTGAGGTAATAACAATGTTGTACAATGAGGTATGTAAAGCTACTCGATTTCCTATTATTTGGCATGTAATGTAGATTCTTCCTTGGCACGTAGTGGCAATTACAAATCCGACATAACTAATAACCATGTCTCTACTATTTAACATGTTCATAAGCTTCCATACATAGCTATTGTCAAATATAAATACATACTTTGGTTAGAAGATACATGCGTTCATCGTTATTGCTAAATACAATCCATGTGTTGTTTCATCTCCTACATATTTCCTTAGCTTTATAACTAACTCTTTTCAGTATGTTATTGTCTTGCATAACTGTTTACATGTTACATATTATATCTATAATCCTACATCTCATAATTTTATGACCACTAAAAGAATCAACTCAAAAATAAATAAAAGAAATAAAGTGAAGTTGCTTATTGATGGGTGGTATCCTAGGTGTGGAAGAATCACCTAGCATGGGTCGATCCAATATTATGGGGGGTAACCCAAGGATGAAAGGAAAGCCTACATTAGGTTGATCCTGATATTAGTTTACCACTTATAAGTTGTGCCATTTGTATCGTATACTGTGCTCAAATTATAAAGTAAAGAAATGCAATATAACAAAAAGGGCATAAAGTACATGACTCTATAGTATAACTAAAAGGTGGTCTCTTATCCTTACACAAATGCATGATTTTATTTGAGTTGTTATTTCATATACCTTTCATATTTAGTACATTGTCTCGTACAAACGTCCCTAATAGGACAGTGCATTTCATGTTATAGGTACAAGAGCTAGTAGATCTCCCCAATAGGAGTACAAGATATCCAATTGCAATCACTAAGCTCCAGGTTGCTTCAGGACCTTTTGTGTCTAGAGATTATATTTTTGTATTGTATAGTTACTCATGAGGTGGGGCTTGTCCCGACCCTTATCAGATACTATTCCTTATCTAGAGGCTTTGCAAAACTATGTCAAGTAAAAGGTGGTCATGTCTCATACTTTAGACATTGTGTCTCCAATGGCCTAGTTATATGCATTTCCTTTTAACTTGTTATTAATATCTACTTTCCTGAAAGCATATTGAATGTGGAAAAAAGTTATAATGTTCATAGAGAGTGCATGGCTACAGGTTGGTTCTCCATAATCTTGTTGGCAATAGGTGCCAATCAATCTTAATGGGACTTTGGTGTGATAGCTTGTTCTTGCAACTTTAGTATCATTTCCTCAATTTTGGCCTCTTGGATGATTATTGTACTTGATGAAATGCATAGGCCTAAGACTTCTTCCTTATCAAACTCCTCTCTTTCTTCTTGAGACTCCACCTCATCGTTGATCATTTTTGCGCCGAGGGCCTCACTTACTTTGTCAATTAGCTTCAGGTGTTCCTCCAAAACATCAACTTTCCATTCAAACTGGTCCAACTCATAATGTCTAGCAACAAGCAAGCTCTTTAGGTCATCCCTCTTGTTGAGCAATTGGTGCCTTTAGTCCACTTCTTGGGAAGTCTAAGACTCAAGTCGGTGAGCCAATCTTTACTCACAACACTCTCATTTCTATTCACTTCCTCAACATCTTTTTGCTCACCCTGAAGTGCAATACTCTGAAGAAGATACAAAATGGTCTTACATTCCTCAAGTAAGTGTTCATCAAAATTAGCCATATGGGAAAAAGAAAAACAAAGAGAACAAAAAGAAGTACTCACTAGTCAAATAAAAACGTGTAGATTACAAGTCCTAAATCAAGTCAATACGCCCATTGTTCCCTGACAACAATGCCATTTGTAAGGTGCTCAACCCTATTACTCAAAGGCAGAAGGTGCGGTCAACATTAGTGTAACAACTTTAGAGGTATGGGTCGAATCTCATAAGGAACAATATATGAGCAAATGAATCGAGTAAGGACCTATGGCTACTAGATTTTGACTCGATAGGTGAGAACTAAGAAAGAGTTCTAACTAAATTGAGTGGAAACTAATCTATCAACTACTCCTAAGAACAATTAGGTAAGGACAGATCAATCAAGGGAACAAGGATAGGGGATAAGGGAATCAATAAAAATTCAATTTATCAATCACACTTAGCATCAAATTAACACTATGAGTAGGCTATGTTGCTTCTAATCACACGAGATGCTGAAGTGATATTTGCAAGAGCTAATTATGGTCTTTTACGCAAGCCACTCAAAGACATGCCTAGCCTGATCACCTGAAAGCAAACTCCAATACCTTAGATATTGAGTCCCTTTTGAGGCTCTCAACTTATAAACCTATGACTATCATACATTCTTCCCCCTTAACTGCACCCGTTAAAGAAATACTTGAAGAACTAAGCTAGAGTCAATGATATACCTGAAATCAAATTTATACAAAATGATATGGATGAATCTATAAACCAATTCAACCAATTAATGCAATTTAGGAGAAACCCTCTTGATTTTGCAAGTAAATCATTAACTAAACATGAATGCAAGAGAAATAATTCAGACCCATATATAAACTAACATCCAAGCTTCAATTAAATCTACAATTTTTGCATTCAATAACAAGGAAAGGAAGAGTGTGAAAAATAAATACAAGATGCCCACACTCTATAATCCACTCAAGAATTTGTAGAAAACTTGCTCTAAATCCTTATCGTAAACCAAAATCCACACCAAGGCATGTTTCTCTTCTTCAAAGATGAATGAATGTTCTTCTCTGTATCATGTTGTATCAATTGTTATATCTATCCAGAATAAGGGTTAGGAGCGCATGTATAAGTGATTTTGGGGCTGAAAATGGTGAAATTTCATAGTTGCCCTAACGCTAGTCACTGCGGCATTCCATGATCGCGCTCAATATTTTGTGATTGTGTAGGTTGTGCCTCTTAATTCTCCATATTTGCACCAAGGCTTAGTATATTTACACTTCTCTATATACCATAACTCTACAATCGCAGGCATAAAGTCTGTATTCGTAGAGTGTGTCAGCTGGCAAGTACCCTTATATTCATTTCAGCTCCAATCTTCAATTCTTCTTAGCAAAGTTAGATCTAAATCATTTATACCTGTACCATACACCATTCAAAGCATAATTTCCCAACACACCAATCCCCAAGTCTCTACTACACACCTTATACTTGACTCATGAGCCGAACAAACCTAGAGCTCTTATTCCAAACTTGTCACGACCCAAAATTGGATCACAACTAGAGAAGAACAGAATAAAGCAAAAAAGTACTCATATGACATAAGAAATCTCCCCAAACCTGGAGTCACAAGTACAAGAGCATCTAAACTAATATTGAAGATCAAATATAACTATCTCAATGAAAATACAAAGCTATCTCATAACATCTGATATAAAGTCTGAAAGGTAATAATAAAGAGAATCATAAAGACCCACAGTGACTCAAAGTTTGAGCCTCATCACTAAGATTTGGATAGATGGATAATAACATAGCTAGTCTGATCAACTACCTTATGTGGGTTCTATACTTAATCTTCAAGGAGAAAACAAATTAGCGGCGAGCACACCAAAGTGTCCTAATACATCCAACCGACCGAGTAAGAGAAACCAAAATGAATATGCAATAACTGTCATGACCTGGGCCTAGGGTCTAGATGTGACACAGCAAATGAAGAACCCGAAGGGACCCCAAATAAGCCTCTTAGATTATCATTACATATCTTTGGTCGCAAAAGCAATTAAACAATAACAAGAGAACATAAAATAAGTATAAAAGGGCTAAGGGAGTCTTTCATAGCTTAATAACATACAAGTGTCAAGAGAGTTAAGCTCAAAGCATCATTACATAACCTGTCCAATAACACCTCTAGACTCAGAATTTAGCATGGGATAAGACAACTTTATGTGCACACCCTCATAGTCAAAGCATAAAATAAAAGAAAGAGAGTCTTAGCATAATATAATATCAAAATATGTCATCCTCGAAGTTGAGTACTTACCAAACTTGCTTCAAAGAGAGTACTAGCCATATAGAGGAGGAAGATGATCAAGTGGAGCTTTGATCCCTACAAGGCAACATCATGCAGGCATAAAGTATTATTTAGTACATTTGAATGTACTGTGTATGTAGGATGTAATTCAACAAGACGTACGAAGCATAATCAAAATGCATAAGTATAGGCAATGGATAAGTATAGTAATAATATGGCATGTTTGAATGATGCTTGAAATAAAACATGCTTATAAAGAACATAAAATATGGGAAGTAAGAGACCATCATTATAGAGTCAAAGGCCTACTATCCCCTTGGAAAGGCAGTTGAGGTATCAACCCCTCAATTAGTTGATAACTGTCACACCCTAGCATCCACGCTGATTCGAGTAGCAACCCCTCAATTAGTTGATGGTTGTCACACCCTACAATCTATGGTGATTGAGGTGTCAATCCCTAAATTGGTTTATGTTTGTCACATCCTACCATCTATGGTGATTAAGGTATTAACCCCACAATTGGTTGATGGTTGTCACACCCTATCATCCATGGTGATTGAGGTATCAAACCCTCAATTGCTTAATGGTTGTCACACCCTACTATCCATGGTGATTGAGGTATGAACTCCTCAATAAGGTGTGGTCAACATGCAACACTATAGATACTTTTCATGAAATTAACACATATATGCCATCGTCTCATCATCATAAAGTCATTCAAGTAATAGGTCATGCAATGGATCATCAGTAGCTCAAGAATTCAAAACTAGACATTTTGTTAAACACTTGGATGGGTGTATAATGCTAGTGTAAAATGATGCAATTCATGAGTAAAATCATGTGAGAAAAATCAATGTAAATCAACCCACCAACACTTGGTAATACCCTTATGCAAGTTAATCAAAAACCCTCATCAAATCACATAGTGGATCATAGATTCATCGCTTAAAATATGCTTAAACAGTCATAATTATGAAACCCCAACATAGTTTATAACCAAGTTCATAAGAAGTAAGACCCATAAGTAAATCAACTTAGAAACATGCAATTTATGTAAAAAAAAAAAAAGAAGGTTGGGCACCATGGGTGAAAGGACACAATTGTTGAAACCCATATACCTCAACTTTGGATATTCCTTGCTGAAGATTTGATTGAGAAGTTAAATCTTGATTGAAATCCTTAGATCCGAAATGAGATTGGGACACTTGGATTTTGGGTGCAATGTTTGTCTAAGTGTTAGAGATGGTTTTGGGGAATGTATTGTATGATATGGTATTGCATAATGACTACGTACAGTTTTTTATGCATGGGAAGGCTAGGCCTAAAACCTAAATGCCTTAAATTGAAATAAGAAAACTGGCAGAAAATAACACATGTCCCCGACGGCGGCACATCATGGTACCAACGCGTATTGCCGTTCGAATTTCAAAATTTATGAAATTTATTTTTCACTATGGGTCCTCTAAAATTTGAGTTAAACCTATTTGACACTCAACTTTGCCCTTTGAACAAGAATATGAAGTCGGATTTTTGATATCAAACACAAATTTTGAGATATATGGAAATTATGATTATTAACACTTCAGAGGCACATTTTCAGGCACATTTTGGGGTCGTTTCAATATCTCCCCTTGGGAATATTTGTCCCCAAATGTTAAAGAAACATATTTTATAGAAGTAAGCACGATAATTTTAGCCCCCATAAGAATGAAATAATGCACTTAAATATCATTTACAAAATGCACTTAAATATTTAACAATGCACTTAAATATCCTACTTGTGTATATTATTATTATGTATATATATGAGTATGTAATTGAGTCTATAGTAGCTCTATGCAGATGACTTTTAGGTCTAGGATAGGTTGTGCTTGTGTTATGTATATATTGCTAGTATTGCCATGCTAGTGATTCAGGACAAGTTCTAGGGTTGGGTTTTGCTTACCTATAGGCAAGATCTAATAGGTGCCATCATGACCTGTGAAGTCTATGACTTGTTGAGTTTGATCAGTGAATCACCGAGTAAAGACAATGATCCCCGATTTGACTGCATTTTAAGTCGATTGATGACTCTTGAGGTGCTAGCAAATTAGGTTGTCTAAGTTACAATTCAGGCGATCACCAAATAATTTGAGCAATATTTAGTCTAACCGCATTTCATGACTTGATTTGAGGTTTGAATTCTTTCAGAAAAGAAGTTTCCAACATAATCAGTGTATTGCCGAAAGTGTTTGGTGGTTTAAATTGTCATGGCCAATTCCATATGCCTGATCGACCTATTAAAGGCTTTTAAATGTAGTTTTAAAATCTTGTAATAAATCATGTGGGTGATATGTTTTAGTAACTCTAGAACCCTATGCTTCATGTGTGTTTAGTTTATTCAGGTCACTTAAAAACTCATAAAATTGATTAGGCATGTGCTATGAGCTCGGGCTAGATTTGATAAAAATGTTGCCTAAAAGGTGAATGCAATGGTGTATTGTCTCAATTTTTACCTTGATTTCTTGATGGATAGCTTTATGTTGAGATAGTACCATGATAATAACAATGCCTTGAATGAATATGCAATTTTGTTGTGTTGTTTGTGTTTGTGGGCTATGGGTGAAGTCTGAGTAACCCCTAAAATCTTTCGAGCGAAGTGAACTTGCACTATGGTAGATTGGGTGATGTCATTCTAAAGGTTAAGTCATTCCTTGAACAAGTGTATAGCCATGATGATCATGTTAATATAGACATTGATGAATGATCGAGTATTGATGATTAACAGTGGGTTACTGTGTGATTTTTCTCCATACGTTTTGTGCAAAGTTGAGTGAATTTTGAATGCACAGTGTTGGTGATGAGTCCATATTTTAGACTCAATTTGGGGCTAGCTTGCAAAGATACATTGCCCTTAGTGTGCTATTATTCCAAACTTCTAACAAATATATATGTGCTATGACATGAAATGGGATTAAAAGTGCACAAATAAACAACACATGGTAAAATCTTGGAAAGCGAGTAAAAGTGCAAAAAGAGAGGGAAAAGCGCTACCACCGACACACTCCGTGATCTGCCGAACAATTAGAGAGACCATTTATAATAGTATCAACTAAGGTTCAAGATCAAGTAAAGAAGGCTTTCAGATTCGATATCGCAAAGCATGCTGAGTACATCACTGAATTGGATAGGATATTACCTAAAGTTGCATCACTCAAAGCTCCAAAACACTAACAAGAAGGTGATATAATGAATATTCAGTGGATCAGCAAATTAAATTGGTGGAATAGAGAGTCATCACCTAATGTTGCAGAAGAGGAAGCCTTTTAAAGATGCAAAGTAAAGCGGTCAAGTCAACATTCGGAGTATCATCGAAATACTCGGCAATGGCATTTTAAAGAACAAACTTTCATGTATTTGCATTGAGTACATAAGTAATTTTATAAAGGACATTGCACATATCATTTCACACCATATTAGAATAGTCCATCTTTTAGAGAGTAGTACCTAGAACTTTTCTCTTAGAGTACAAAGTGTAGTTAGAGTTTTACAACTTTTTGGAAGCAAATTGGAGTAGACTGGCATGTTATAATCAACTAACTTCTATTAAACTAGTTACCCATGACTATTGCTGCTATGTTTGGCATCAAATGTTCAATTTCTAGAATGATGGCTAAAACACCCATGTTAGGGGTGTGCTATGTATATGAGATTTTGATTTATTTCATAGGTCTTTGATATTTTGACTTTTCTATAGTGGATTTGAGTGAATCTATATCTATATCTATGTTTAATCTGTAATTTCAAGGTCTAGGGTTTATTTTAGACCTCTAATTGTTGCCTTTGCTGGAATGATTAGAATGTGAAGTGGATGTAATGGCTAGAAATCTCCAGGGGTTTCAGTTGAAGTCTACAGACATGTGTTGAATGGCAAAGGAAAAAGAGATTTTGCTGAGACTTTTGAGCCTAAGTGTGTCCTCGATGGTTCGCCTATGATTTTGTAGTTGATTCATGCAAAACACTCTGTATCATAGTTGAACATTGGTTACAAGTAACCGAGCCTATTCACTCAATATCAACTCATTTAGTGAAATATTTAGACCTAACTAGTAGTTCAATTACCATACTTGCACTTCCCTAACATCTTCCCTTATTTGTTGTTTAAATTGTTAATCATAATTTATGTAGTCCAATCTTTAATTTTCAATATTGGAACCCCCAAGATCCTGCAATCACTTAGTTCAACAAGTCAGTTCTACCTTGAAATATGATTCCCTATGAGATTGACCCTAACATCTCAGTTAGGTTATTATACTGATGAAGAGTGTCCCTGCTTCCTTTGAGTAGGTGGGTTTAGTGACATCAAAAGTGGCACCTTTGCTATGGAATTGACGTGTTTATACTGAAAGCATTTGTTGAGCTTTTTTCTTATAGTTAGAGTTATTTTAACTATTTTTTTATTGTTTTTCTTGATAAAATATGTGTTAAAAGGAGGATGATCACAGTACCCATGTCGAGAATGTTAGTGCTATGAACAATATGCAATGCATTAACTAGGATCAAGTGGAGAGCAACGATGTTATCCGACTACCACTATTGGTCGGAGGAGTTAATTTTCACATAACAAGTACTATATTGCAACTCCTCCAGATATATTGATTGCTTGGAGGGCTTGGCCATAAAGATCCTCATGGACACCTAAGAAACTTTGTTGATATGTGTCTTCTATTTAATTTTAGGGGAGTCAGTCAAGATGCCATTTGGCTAAGGCTATTTCCTTTTTCCATCAACGGAGAGGTAGTGACGTTTTGAAGTTTTAAGGCTATTTTAGTGTTTACGATTCTATTATTTCATGGGAGGAGATACAAAATGCATCTCTTGAAATAGCTTTCCCTCCCTCAAAGATGATGGAGTTTTGAAGAATTACTAAGAACTTCAAGCAGCAAGAAGGTGAGTAATTGCATGAAACATAGCTTTGGTTTTGGAAAGTCTTACTCCGATATCCCAACCATGGAGTTTTGGACCATATGCTCTTGCAATACTTCTATGTGAGCCTCAACGCAGTGAACAAAATAATAGTTGATCAGTTACTGAGAGTAGGCTTAGTGACACAAACATTCACTGAAGCTTGTAACCTCCTAGATAGCATGTCAAAGATAAACCTACCATGGTACACAAGAGATGAAATAGCACATTAAGTAAACAGAGGTCCTTCTAAGGAAAAGCTCACTAAGGATGAAGAGAGGGATGAGAACATGGCTAAAATGTTGACCTTGTTTGATCTTTTGACTAAGCACGTTATAGGAGGAAATTATAAAAGTATGAATATTATAGGACCTGCTGGAGAGGTAATGTTTGAAGGTGCACCATTTAAAGTAGTTACAATGAGGAGGTAAACTATATGCAAGACTAAATGGTGGGTTTTTAGATGTCTTTTCCAAGGCCACCCGAGAATCAATGTTAGAACAACAACTCTTGATGAATAGATCGTGCATGGGCTAACCAACCTCAAGATGGGGGTAGGAGGAATCATCATGTAGATAGGTTTATTCTACATAATTATAGGGGGAAGGTTGCTTCCCCCCCCCCCCCCCGACAAATCAAGAGAATCTTTGGATCAAAGATATGCTTACCCAAACCTTGAGCTAGGTGGAAGACTATAAATAAGTCCTAAAGGAGATAAAATATGATTTATCTTTGTTGAATCAAATTATGACATCACATTTGGCATCTGTTAAGCTTTTGGAGACTCAACTTGGAAATATATCAGCTCATCCAAAATCAGCATCCAAAAGGAGGTTTACTTAGTGACATTGTGGCTAATCAAAAGGGGATCGATCTGCAATGTTTAGCTAGAACCACTTGTAGTGGGGAAGTGGTTGAAGGCACAGAACAATGACTTATTGTTGAAGAAGGCCTGAATGAAGTAGAAGAAAAAAGAGTGGTTGGCATTGAAGCGGATGAGTAGGAAGCTCATGTTGAAGGTGGTAATGCTTTGGCAATCCTTAGAGCGATAAGCAAGAGAAGAGTGGGGATAATTTTGTGAATGTCAAGAAAGTTTTCCCCAAATATTCTAGTCTAGTCGTGAGGTTGAAAACACCTCAAGTCAAGGTTAAACCTCCATTTCCTTAGAGGTTGAAGAAGAAAGAGGAGGATGCTAAGTTTCAAAAATTTCTCACTATGTTCAACTCATTGTCAATAAATATTCCACTTGTAGAACCATTGATTGAAATACCAAGTTATGCTAGATTCATGAAAGAGTTGGTCGTGAAGAAAAGAACTTTTGAGTGTGAGAAAATCGAAGTGTCTCATAATTGTTGTGAGAAAATCAAAGTGTCTCATATTTGTAGTGCAATCTTGACATAAAAGTTGGTAGAGAAGAACGAAGACCCAGGTGCATTGACTATTCCATCCATTAGAGCCTCAAAGTTCAGTAAGGCACTATGTGACTTGGGAGCAAGTATAAATCTCATTCCCCTTTACCAACCATAATATAACTGGTCATGGATGATCAATCTATCAACCGACCAGTGGATACGTGACATGTTGGTGATGGATATGGGCGTGCCAATTATCTTGGGAAGTCCATTCTTATCCACTAGATGAGCTATTATGGATGCAGATAGTGGATATCTTAAGTTCAAAGTAAATGACAAGGAAGTAGGGTTGAACATATGCATAACTTTGAAGCCTGGATATGTTCTCAATCTATTGTCAGTAATGAATCAATCAGTGATTACTTGAATGAAGACGAAGAATTACGTTATGCCATAACATTAACTAAGGTGCTTTTTAGGAGGCAATCCAAGCGAGTATTTGCTGCTTTTATTTTAAAATAATGAGTTTTAATTTGTGTAGTGTTGAGAAAGAGAAAAATTAGAGTGAAGAGCTGAGAGGGCAATTAATGTAACCACTCGATGTATCGTTGAGTCAAAAAGGTGACCATCAATTTGACTACCTTTTGAGTCACTTAGTGACTCTTTAGGTGCTACCGAATTTGGTGAAATAAATGGCAAATTGGTGAACTGCCAAAATTGGGCAATGGCCAACTCCACCGCACTTCAAGGGTAAAAGAAAGCTTTGTATACTGCAAAAACTATGGTCCCTAGCACACTTTGTGTGATACCGAATATTCTAGGCAGTGTGGTTTGGTATTGCTGAACTTACACAGCTCATTGACCTACTTAAGGCTTTCCAAATGTCTTGGTCCTTTCACTTTCCGTCCTCCCTCCTTTTCACCCCCTTTGCATACCAAAACCCTTAGTTTGCTTTTTCTTTGAAAAATTTTCACAAAGAAGTCGATGATATTATATCACAAAAGTATCTTTGAAGAATTTCATTGTGTTTCATCATTGAAGAGGTATAGTTTTATCCTTGTTTTAGGTTTTTTGAAAGAATGCCATTCATTGTAAGGTTGATTAGGGCTTGTGAATATGATAATCATGCCTTAGTTCTTGAAATCTTGTTGGAAACTATGTGGGTAGATAATTAGAGTGATACTTAAGCCTTGTATTGCATGAATGAGTGATTTATTTTTGGTTTTTAATTCCCTCTATGCGTGGCAAAATTAGTGGTGCCTATGATATCTATTAGGATTATCAATGAATGATGTATTACCTAATGGTGGATTGTTTATGGGTATTGTCTAAATTTCATAATTGTTATCACATGGAAGAACTCAAACTTTGTATGACCTTAATATAGCTTTCAAATTTTATTCGGAAATGTTTTGGACCAAGATGATGCTTCACAAGAGCCTTCACAGTCCGTGTGAAGGTATACAGACTGTATGGAGGCTCCTTGAAGTGACCCTTGGCCTTGTTTGGGGGTGTGATGGCTTTATTATAGAGTTTGAGACAAAGGCATACCACACATGGATCCACAAGGTTCGAGTGAGGCTTCACGGTCCGTGTGGTGGACTATATTGGTAACCTTGGCCTTGAATATCCACATTTTGACCAAGGAATTTCATACATGGAATATCTAATGGACCGTATAGTTCTTTATGGTTCGTGAAGCCTTTCTTATGGGAATTGTAGTAAAAATTTTCTATGTATTGAATCACTGTCTCAAAACTTTGTTTTTGAAGAATTTTTGTTAGTGAAGCCTCAGAGAGAAATTTGTATACCTTGATACGGACCGTGATGCCATATGTATGAGTGCCCACCTTTAATTTTGATAAGTATCAGAGTACCGTATTGGACCTTCGTTAGTGAAAATTTTTTGAAGTATTGGATCACGAGAGAAGTATATAAACCATGTACTCTATTACGGGCCGTATAGCTCTCCATATGGACCCCGGCAACATTTTTCTGCTCATTTCATTAATGATATTTTTGTAATTACAAATTACCCTAAGGGTCTTTTGAGACATTCTATGCTACCTAAAGACATTCAAATGACCTATACTCTATTCTCTCATTCAAATTCACTCCCACACTTAGAAATATCTCAACTTACTCTCTTAAGAACTCCTCTCAAATAGTAGTGAAAAGATTTAGCCTGGGTTTCAAGAAAGGACTTCAATCTTCATCAAGTTCTTCTTACTTCTTCTTGGTGAACTTAGGTATGTATGTTTGATTCATGTCCCTTTTAACCATGAAGACCCAAACTCTTTTTAATTGACTTTTATGAATTTTAGCTTTTTTAGTTGTCAGTTTTTGTAAAGGTTATTGCTGAACTAATTCAATTGATTTATGGGCAATGTTTTGTTATGGATTTTAAAGTGTTTTAAGACCTAATATGATGAGTTGCATTGAAGTTATGAAGATATTAATGTGTGTGTTCCCTTCGCTTGATTTTCATAAATTTTAGCTTACTTTAATTATAGTTTTTTTAAAATTATCGTTCATTTAATTCAATTGATGTATTGGTAATGTTTTGCTGTTGATTATAATGTGATTTACACCCTAATTTGATGAATTGCATTGAATTTATGCAGATATTAATGTGCATGTCCCCTTCACTTGATTTTTATGAATTTTAGCTTACTTTAATTATGGATTTTTGAAGAATACTGCTCATTTAATTCAATTGATGTATGATCAATGTTTTATTGTTGATTTAAAAGTGATTTAAGCCTTAATATGATCAATTTCATTGAAGTTATGAAGACATTATTGTGCATGTCCCCATTAAAATTTGATTTAAGCATGGGTAATCTATAATATGATTTAAATGTGAATTTATTTATACTTTTACTTTAATTTTATAAAGTATTATTGATTTAAGATTGAATCTCTATTGTCCATGCTATTCTTATTTCATTCATGGCATACATATATATGATTATGGTTTTTATAAAGTTTATGATGTGGGCTAAGTCCTAATTACAATGATGATTATATTATAGAGTAAAGTATAGGTATGACAAGAATGTGATCACATAAATGTCTATTATTATGGCTGTTTAAGAAAATGATGGATGTTTACACCAAATGCCTATGTTTATAGAGCATAGTTGATGTTGGAGACAGGGTAGGCTATCCCTAATGGTCCATACTCCATTCTCATGAAGGTTCTCAAAGGAGCATATAATTGAGGTTGAAGGAAGGGTTGGCTCTCCTTAAGGGCTCCTTTCTCATATTTATGTACTAGATGGAGCTATTCCTATGCATGAAAATATGACATGAAGTATGTTCTGCCTTTTTAGCCCAAGTATGCATGAGTATAAAGTATGTTTGGCTTAAAGCCTAAGAATGCATAACTTGAAATGTAATTTGGACTTTAGGCCTAAGTATACATGTAAAGGATTTGAAAGTCTTATGCATCTTTTAGAGCATGTATATGTATATGTATTCTTGTGGGACGATGACCCAGCACTGATAGGATTAGAGGTCGTATAGGTTATCTCCAAGGGTCCACACTCTTTTCTCTTGAACTATGTTCCTAACATAGGAATGTTTATGCCCCTTTACGGATGATGAATGATTATAGATCCACCAATTGCAAGTAGATCACCTCTTTATCCATTGTGTGATAGACGACGGAGTTCTAAGTTATAGCTCACTTAGTCTTATGTCAGTTATGGTCCCATCCTCATTATATATGAAGTATTTCTGCATTCATGCGTAATGTACCTTATGGCATATTTATATACTATTCCTTTATTATATGATTCTTTCTATATAAGTGTCCTTGTCATCTAACATTATTTGTAGGTTTAATGAGTTCATGTACATTGCATGTCTGTATGCTTAGTTCACTCAAACGTACTAATGCATATTTTTTTCCTAAATGATCTAACCATATAAGGACCAGAGATTACCTTCATCCACCATAGGATGGCTAGATTGGATCTAGATATATTTGTTGTGGAGAGTCCTATCTTTCAGGGACAAACCATTATTCCTCTTCCTATGATTTTTTGTTTATGTTATTTACTTTTATGGAAAGCCCAGGACATGTATTGGACCCCATCTTATCTTATGATTAGATGCATTATTAGACATCTTGTAGACTCTTGTACGTTTATATGCTAAGTGTTGTACTTAGAGATTATGATTATGGTTATGCCAATCTATTGGATATCGTTTTATGGATGGATTATGAATATTGAAAGATCCTAAGTGTCGTATTGCCCCCATAGAGTTAGTCATACTTAGCCGCCCCTTAATATTTATATGTTATCTGTTGTGTGACTCCACGTTAATCCCTATCCCTATGTTTGCCCATAGTGTGAGTCCTACTTTCCTGTCCCTTAGAACTATGTGTTTACTA
This sequence comes from Solanum sejunctum, assembly GCA_025642045.1. NCBI lineage: Eukaryota > Viridiplantae > Streptophyta > Magnoliopsida > Solanales > Solanaceae > Solanum > Solanum sejunctum. The sequence goes on from JAOTQJ010142137.1 coordinate 19,834, forward strand.
TTTCATATATCCTTTCGAACCGATTATGTGTGGATAGATACTACGAGGCTTGTTTGGGGACTTTTATGTTTATATTCGCCATGTCAGTCCTAGACCCTAGGTCGGAGGTGTGTCATCAGAGCAATAGGTTTGTAAATGATCCTCAAAGTCTGATATGCCGTGTCGACTAGAGTCCTATTCATCGGCGTGAAGTTTACCATGCATATGAGTGGGACCTATAATGGCGTTCTAGGAATTGTCTCACTTCTTCATGTCTAATTTCATGATTTGGACAGTACATTATGGTTTTCTTATCTTGATGATGTCCTTGCTATATTATAGAAGATTCCTCCACAAAGTGTTCCCCTACCAAGATCGGCCCCAGCTAATAAGGACTAAATTCCTCAAATGCTTATGGAAGAGCCTATCACCAATGGTGAATTTCACATAACTTTTTCTGTGCTTGCATGAGTAGTAGGGAGACTAATCTTCCTTGTGGTCCTACTCAGCTTTTAAGGTGATAGATTTTACCTGAATGAATCCTTTGGAGTTCTATGGCTCAAATGCTGATGAGCTGCTTAAGATTTCATTGATTATCTCACTAAGATATTGATTGTTATGTGGGTGACTTCAGAGGAGAAAGCTGAGTTGGTTGCTTATCAGTTGAAATATATGGCTCAAGTGTTGTACACAAAACTTTTAATGGAAATGGTTCGTACCAATGCTGCTAATTGGGAGGAATTCAAGTTTTCATTTCTAGATCATTTCATCCTAATTGAACTTAAGGGAAGACAAGATGACAGAGTCTATCAACCTCAAATAGGGTGGTATAAGTATGAGGTACTATGCCCTCAAGTTCACAAAGCTCTCCAAGTATTCTCCTATTGTTTTGGATAAGCCTCGTGCAAAAATGCATAAGTTTATTTCTGGGATCTCTGACTTGGTTGTGAAGGAATATCTTATGGCTATGCTTCTTGGGGATATAGATATCTCTAGACTCATGACATATGCTGAACAGATTGAAGTAGAGAGGCTCAAAGAGAAAAGGTGATTGATTCTAAGTGACCTCGTTATAATGGTGAGTTCTCTAACTCCTAAAGTGGTGTGGCGTTTATGGTCACTTTCATAGGGACAAGGTTCTAATGCAAGTTTTGCCAATGCTAGGCTACCTCCTCCTAAGGCATATGTTGAAGGTGGGTGATTGCCTCGACGATGTGATAAGCATGGAAAGATTCATTCTAGGAAGTACTGATGGGTGTTCGAGTGCTTTCTTTGGGTGAGGTGAAATGGGCCACAAGCTTGCTGATTGCCCAACGGCACCGTAGAAGGTTCAAATGGTTCAAGGTAATCAAGTCCAACCAAGAGCTTCACAAGGTGGTGCCTCAAGGAACAAGAGGTTCTATGCTTTGAATGCTCAACAGGAAGTGGAGGAAATTCTGGATGTTGTGATTGGTATTTGAAAGTATTTTATTGTCATGTTTATGATTTGCTTGATTTGGGTGCTAATTTATATTTTGTGACTCCTCTATTTGCTTTCTAGTTTGGTTTGAGTCCTGAAATCTTAAGGGAGCCTTTCTCAGTCTATGCTCATATCGATGAATCTATTATTGCTCATAGGGTCTAACAAGGTGGTCCTGTCTCTATTTTGCATAAAGTCTTCCCTTGTGATTATGTGAAACGTGAGATATTTGATTTTGATGTTATTCTCGATATGAATTGTTGATTCGCTGTAAAAATACAATACATTTAATGCTTAAAACTTAGTATTTTATTGCAGGAAAGCAGGTTGGCATGATTTTGGGGCAAACTTGCAGACTCTTCTAGTATTTTATCATTTATAGGACCTTTTATGAGACATTGAGTAGGTTTTGTGAATATTTCTAGTGAAAGGTGAGATCTAAATTTTAGCTATACAAGACCTCTATACGAGTCATAGATCACTCTATGAGTTGTATAGAGTGGTTTTGTGAAGAATTCCAGTTAGTTCCTATGAAGGACCAGTTGATGCATACGAAGTCCATAAGAGTGCAACGCGAGTCATGAATCAGTCAATGTCTCATAAAAAGGATGCATAATAGTGAAGTCCAAGATCTTAAGAGCTAAATATGAGACTCCAATTACAACTTGTAAATTAATTTATGAGTCATAAATGCCTGTCATAGAAATTCGCCAACTAGTTTTTCTATTCTTTTAGAACTTATTTGTAAATACTATAAATAGTAATTTTAGTTAATTTTGAAGGGAGTACAGTAGAGAATGTCATTAGAAAGTACTTTTAGGGTTGTGTAATTGAAGACTTCAATCTTAGAGGAGAATATACTTGTGGATTCATTGTATCTTCAAATCTAGTAATTCTCAATATATTTTGGATTTGCTTGTTGTTCGATTCAATTAGGTAAGTGATTAATTATGTTTACTCAATTCATGGTTTTATCATCTATCCATAGCATGAGTACCTAAATCCACAACTTGGGGTTATGAGAAACACAATATCTAACCAAATAAGCCTAGATAATTTGCAATTCATGGAATGGTATTTACGTGTATTAATCAATTCTCTTCATATTGTATGTTTTCTTGTCGTGACCGACATTAGAACTTGCCTACTATTACCATCCTGATCTAGGTGATAATAAATAGGAAATGAGATTGATTATACGATTCGATGATGTGTTTTCATCCAATCAACCGAACTAGACTAAGGGGAGGTTGATTAGGACTATGGGTAATGGTTAGTATTACACACTATGGAGATGGTCTAAGTCACATGATGAAATTCGCCTCTCACCTTTGACAAAAGGGCTTGATAAACTTAAATTACTATCCTATATGCTATACTCTAGTCGGAAATTGGGTTATCCAAGGGTATTGAGTTGGTGAATCATAGGGAAGACAATTCTCAAGTTTCTCTCCATTATTGGTTCTCTTACTTTAGTTAGTTTAGCTTATTTTCTTGATGAAAATTGCAAACCGCAGTCCCTCCATTTAAGGAATTGAGTTCTTAAGTACTTGAATTGTGTATTGGTGAATGCGTTATGTCTCTATATGCTCTGTGGTGGTTAGATTTTATATTTGATAATGACCACTTTATCCTCTAAAAGATAGGTGTAACATAGGTGTGATCAAAGATTATGGCGTCATTGCTAGGGAATATGGCTAGACCTGATTAAATTCACTAGTAATTATAATTCAAGTGTTAACTCACTACTTATGAGAAAATTCCACAACATAGGGATTTCAATGACAAAGCTTACCGGTTGAATTAATATAAGTTGAACCTTATGGCTATGGATATGAATGGGGCTATTGTGTTGGTACCACCCCACTACTGACACAAAGTTCAATGTTTTTAGTAGATTACTTTAGATGCTGCAAAACTATGGATTATTTGTGGAGCTACCATCAAAGGATCCACAAAGCCACTTGCACAATGTGGCATTTGTTTGTATGAGCGTGATAGGGACACAAAATATGTCTATGAATGTTGTGGGTCTTTGTTTTCTCCCATTATTTCTTACATGAATTGTTGTGTTACAGCTATCTAAGCTCCCACAAAGTTCAATTACTAGTTAGGAAGATTTGCAGAAGGCCATTTTGGAGAGGTACTTCCCTAAATCGAAGAATCTCAAGTTAAAGGATCAGATCAACAACTTTAAGTAACTTCCTAGTGATTTAATTAGCACTGGGAGTGGTTTACTAAGTGTTTAAGGCATGTCCCTGACTATAAGATAGTTGATGATGCCTTAGTAGAGATCTTCTACTGTGCCCTTGATGAGAGTAGTCAACCCTGTGCCAACACTATTATGGGGACATATTTTTAGATAAAAAATTTGCAAGGATTGATGAAAATATAGAGCAAGTGGTCAAGATAAATTATGCATAGGGACAATGGGATAGAGCTTTTATGAGGAGTTCATGTGCTATTAATGTTGGCTTAGAGCAAGCCAAGATCACTGAGAATATTATGCAACAACTTGGTCAACTTTGTAGAAGAATGAATATTGTGATAAAACAGAACTAGGAAAGAGTAAATGCAGTAATTCACCAATCTCCATGTGCACCCGTGTATGAGGAGTCTTATTTTGAAAAGGATACTTACTTGGTGAATATCTGATAGGGTGTTTCCGGACCAATGCCCAAGGGTCTAATTAGGATTATTGGTGCCAACATCAAGGTAACCAAGGTTGGAACTATAGTAGAGATGTAGTTTATAGAGACAACCGAGGTGGTTATTATGAGAGAAATAAGGGTCCTAAAGCAAATTAGGGTAGAAGAGATGGATTTAGAAATGGTTAATATGTTCAACCACATAATTGAGGCATTGACATAAGCAATTCTATAATTGAGGAAATATTTGATCATTTGATAAAAAAGGCTGAGACATAAGATGAAACTCTAAGGGGCATGAAATCTGATGTTTCTAGCATTATTCAAAAGATAAACTCTCATTCTGTGGATATTAAAAAGCAAGAGAAATAATTTGGTCAAGTGTCAACTCAGTTTAATCAACATAAAAAGGGTACATTGCCTAGCAACACAGTTCACAATATAAAAAATGAACGATAATGTATGACGGTTACTACTAGAGGTGGTAAGAGTACTATTGATCCTCCTATGCCGGTTGAGGTAGAAGATCTTCATGATAAGATAGTTGCAGATAAGGATGTGGTTGAAGTTATGATTGTGTAAATGATGGGGTGAGTTAATGAGCTAAAGAGCAACAAAAGTATAAGCCTATCCCAATGCCTCCCCCTCCTTTCCATCAAAGACTCAAAAAGAGCGAGGAGAAAGAAAAGTTCAAGAACTTTCTATAGAGCAACTATCCATCAACACCCCTTTGATTGAAGCTTTGTAGAAAATGTTGGGTCATGCAAAATATATGAAAGATTTGGTTACCAAAAAGTGCATAGTTAGTTAGGAGCTTTCTCAAGATCTTCGACATTGTAGTGCTATCACTACTAAGTCCTTGGTTCAAAAGAGTGAAGACCTAGGTGCTTTCACCATACCTTGCACTGTAGGAGATGTAGAGTTTGCAAGGGCACTTTGTGATATGGGTGCGAGTATCAATTTGACTCCTCTTGTGGTCTTAGAAGCTTGGTTTAGGTACCTTTACTAATACTAACAAGCGGTTGATGATGGTGGATAGGACTATGAAGAAACCTGTGGGGATATTATATAATGTGTTGGTAAAGGTTGAAAAATTTATATTTCTTACAAATTTTGTAATTCTAGAGTGTGAGGTTAATTTTTATGTACCAATTATCTTGGGAAGACCATTCCTAGCTACCAGATAAGCTCTAGTTGACATTGAGGTCGGTCAACTCAGGTTTAGAGTGAATGACAAAGAAGTCATCTTTGATATCCATCAGTCTGTGAAGCATCCTGATGAGTTGAAAAGTAAGGTTTGGGCAATTTTTTTTGGTTAAGTCTAGTAGACAATTTGTCTAAGTCATGCCGTTACAATAAATTAGGCACTATTTGGGAGGCAACCGAAGGATTTTTGAAGTTTTGGCATAATTTTGAGTTTTCAATTTTTGGATTCTTAGGTAGTTGTTTCATTGTGTTTTGATTGCTATTTTTAACATTGGGTTTGTTGCATATAGGGTGCAAGTGAATTTTATGAAGAGTGTGCAGGTAAAAGTCTAGGGCAACAAACATTGTTCGGAAATGCATTAGGTACAGTTTCTATGACTAGGCTTACGAGTAGTATTGCACTTTATGACTCATAACCCCATCTCATAGAGATTTCCAGTAAGCATGAATAGTGTGCACTCAACCCATGATCCAACTCTATGACTCGTAGATCAAACTAGGAGTCGTGAATGGAGTTCATAGAACTCAGTTAAGATTTTGAATTTTTCTAAGTGTTGAGAGCTCTATGAGATCAATACTTACGAGTAGTAGACCCGTCTATTACTTGTAGTTGGGATTTCATAGTTGTAAGACCAATAGTTTCAAATGTGACACGATAAGGGCATCAAAGAAGGGCCAAATTATTTTTACCTCACTTTTACCCTAATTGACCGCAATTTCCATAATTTTCCATTCTTCTCCCTTTTAAAACCAATTTCCGGCTTATGTGGCCCATTTTTCGCTGAATTATTCAGAAACTAAGGTTTTGTGGTCATTCATTCTCTTTCATATTCTTCAAATTCATCTCAACTTGTGGTATGTTCTTGACTTAATTTTGATCATTGATTTGCCTTGCTCCAAGTTAGTTTATTTGTTGATCACGATTGAGTTGGGTGATTTAGTATGAAAATCTTGTTAAAGTTTGAATTGTATATCTGATATTGAATTGCCCTTGGTTTAATTGATTCCAAAAATTGGGTATTTTATCTTTGTGTATGATTAGTTGTTGGTGCCTATCAAATTATCCAACATGTGTACTTAAATGATCATGAATGATTTTGGCTTGTTGAATTGATAGGTGCTTTAGGTACTTATTAGTTTGAATGAATGTGGGTTGATCAGAATTGTAGGGTAATTGATTTTCGATCATTTTCGATGGGTGATTATATGTTGAACCTATTTGGGGTTTGTTGTCTTATGCTAAACTTGTGAGTGTGTATTTGTTTGCTTCAACGCTGGTAGAATTTACAATTGAATATGTTCTTGGGGTCAGTGTGATGAACTTAGATAGGCCAAGTACCTAAAATTTCTTGTTCATGAGAGTCTTTTCTACTCATAAATTGCTCAACGAGTTGTAATTTTCCCTCATGGGAAATTCTAAACACTTGATAATCTGAGCATTCAGCAGATGATAACTTCTATAAGTGGTTGATAACTTTATGACTAGTAGATAGGTTTCATAGATCCTTTCCTATTTTTCCATTACTATGTGGAATTATATATGACCCAAGTTTATGACCCATGAAACACTTTACGAGTCATACCTAGGCTCGTTAACTTTTTTTGTGGACATTATTATTCTAAACCACTAGTATACGAGAGCACTTTACAACTCAAATTTCTCACTATGACTCATAAAAGGGCCCTCATAGACCCAATCGCAACTGAGTCAGATGAGTTTTTGCTTTTTATTTCTTGATTATTAAGGCTAGTTTTGGTTTATTTATATCAAATGTTCAAAAATTATAGCCCCAAAAAAAGTTTCTCGAAGATTGAGGATTTTAGGAGGAAGCTCAGCGATGAGCCTATAGATGATGATCATTCGAGTGATAATCTGACCCCTCAGCTAATTGGGTCATTAGAGATATATGATACCCAGCCAGACCCAGAGATACCTCAACCATAGACTAGGGCTGTTGCTAAGCCTAGGCAGCATTAAGTTTAGAGCAATACTATTTCCTAGTCAGAAGAGGAAGGTAGTGAGGACACTGGAGTAGAATGCCCCAGAGATAACCAATTCTAGAGCGAAGCAGAGTTCAGAGTAGGCCTCCTAGGAAAGGGTAGATATTGAGTCCTTCATCGCACCATCTTCAACATCAACGCTGGATGTTACTACTCACCGGTGGTGTGTTGAGGGTGTGGATGCCATAATATTTTAGGACATTTAGCCCAAGAAGTGGGGAAAACCTACTCGTTCGTTATATAAGGAGCCCAAGGTCATAGATAATAGACTGGGTCGTGTCTTAGGTCTGAAGGACACGATGATACAGTATGGGCTCAAGTGGTTGGCAGAGGCACTTGGCAGGTACTCCTCGATTATTATACATAAGTTTTATGAATTTTATGCCACCATGATTCAGCATAATCTTCCCAAGAAGACGTAACATATCACTTAGCCTTGATAGACAGAGGTATGGCTAAGAGGTCGATGGGTTCATATTTTCAAGGAGATGATCTTTCATATTCTTTTTGGTCCCAAGTACTTTACCCCCAGGTCTATAATGGAGTTTGATCATAAGTTGGGGCAGGCCAGAAAGAGACTAATTATGAAGGATATGGTACATCAAACATCACTTTTGAGATAGGTGGCCAATCATATTACAAAATAGGGTTTAGAGCCTGCTTGGATCATAACCCACATAGAGCCGATCGTCAAGCCTTCACTCTCTTTCCTTGCCAAGCTCTAGTGGTATATGGTTATATATAACACCCCATATTTTACATATACTAATGCTATGTAAATGAATCATGTTATGGTTGGGTCAAATTAGCGTCAATTCTTGAAAATGCTTTAATCTCGTCTTAATGGGTGATATATGAATCTAAATGCTTAAGAGGGTTCAGGGTGCATAATGTGTTGGTGTTAAATTGAGGATATATTAGACCTATACTAAGTAAAATAATTGAGGTTATTGCATGACTTAATAATCTAGTAGGATAGCCACCTACTTTCTTAGCTTAAAATTGATAGCTAAACGGAGATGAGGCTTGACGCTGAATTTGTTCAAGTTCAATTACGAATAAATTCCATGTTAAGGATGTAACTTTGGACTTTGTTTAGGTATCATAAATGGACCTTATTTTCAGTCCAAGAAGAACCTAAAAATTTCCAATAAGTACACCACAAACAACTTGGCCATTTGGACCCAAAACAAACTAAGAACAAAGCTGGAAATTGGCAGCATAGTCCATCATATTTGAGACCCAATTAAGCCCAATTTTGGATGATAAGATGCTGCAATAATAGACCATTAATGGGTGTTATTATTAGTTCAAAAGAGGTAAAGAAAGATGGCCAAAATCGATATTTGAAAATGTGTTAAGTGCAGCAGTACTTCATTCCACTAGGAAATAAAGTTTCAACTTTCTTAAAGGGTTTTGTCTTCTCTAAAATTCACGTCACCAAGCTGCAAACTCAATTGACTAAGGCTTTTGAAGGGAATCAAGAACATATAAGGCAAATGTAAGCAATTATAGTTGTATTTAGTATGATTACTTCATGAAATACAAGAAGAATATGATAGTATCTTGTGCTGGAAATCTGCTGGAAATTCCAGACAGCATATATCCAGAATGTTGCTGCACACTTTCCTTTTATTTTGGTGACTTCTATATGGTTTATGGGCTGTATTATTAAGATAAATTGATGTTATTAATATGGTTGAAGTTATAGATATTGCTAGTATGGTTTCACTATGCAAAACAAAAAGTATATACTATTACATTATGCTGAAAATTCTGGACAGCATGTGTCCTAAGTATTGTTGTGAAAGTTTCTTATTGTTCAAGAGGATTTTCTCTTAATCGGTTGGATGAATTATAAAGTAAGACTTATTTTCAACAATATATAGGTCGTTAGTCATGTAGTTAAGCTGCTGCACCACTTTTATAGTCCACAAAGTTGAGTTGCTGTACAACGCATTAGTTTTACTCTTAAAAGAAATTTGGGAGCTGAAAATTGTAATATGTTGTTCCACGACTTTCGCCTATTTTGGGACTAGTTTTGGACAAGTTTAAGATTAATTTTAGGTCTAAAAATGGTGGATACAATTTTGGTAAAGCTAAAATAAGTTTGGGAGTGTTGACGTCGAAGCGATGTGAAAGGATGTAACGTTATGCCGCTTGTTTGTATGTGGTGAAGAATTGTTATGTGTTGTACCTTGTGGGCTATTTTAGGACTGTTAAGGGTCTGAAAATAGGATATACATGACATGTACATAATAATGGTTATTAGGAACTACGTTTATAAGTGAAAAGGTTGAAGAAATGCCTTTGCATCATTAGTTGAAAGCTTGATGTCCAGGTGATCATTTTTATGATATTGGACTGTCTAGAAGTGTTGTTGCTGCTAATACTAGTCTTATTGCTTAATATACTATAGCTAAATATTTGACAGAAACCACAACCACTCCAAGGTAGTAATGAGGTCATAATAATGAGGTATGTCAGGCTACTTGATTTCGTATCACTTGGCATGAAACATAGATCCTTTGGTAAGCAAAGGCATTTATCTAATATAACATGACAATCAAACCATACCTCCAATATTTCATATGTTCATATGCTTCCATATATGTAGTTACTTTCAAATCTACATACATATGTGGATACCAAGTACATGAGTTCTTGTTGCCAACAAAGTTCATGAATTGTTTCATTTCATATACATTTCATTGTTTATGTAACATGCTCTCTTCATTGCCATCGTGTCTTGTACGATTATTTACATGTCATATATTACATATATGGCCTTATAGCTCTAATATTATGACTACCAAAAGAATCGTCTCAAAGGTAATTGAAAGACAATGCATAATGTTTTGATGGGTGTAATCCCGAGGGGTGGAAGAATCACCTAGGAAGGGATGATCCTATCATAGGTGGTACCCCAAGGGGTTAAGGAAGAACCTAGCCAGGGGCGATCCCATATCTCGAAGGGTGGAAGAATCACCTAGCCTGGAAAAATCTTATCACGGGTGGTAGCTCAAAGGGTTAAGGAAGAACCTAGCCAAAAACGATCCTGATATAGTTTACCACTAATCAGCTGGTCATTTATAGTATATGATGTACACAGATTATGTAGTAAAGGTAAAGTAATATAAAGAACATAAAGTACTTGATCCCAAATTAAAATTAAAAGTGGTGTTTTATGGGCTATCAGTGCATAGTATTATTTGAGTTGTGACTTCATATACAATATTTTCTGCCTTACATATTCAGTACATTATCTCGTACTGGCATCCCTTATGGGGGACTTACATTTCATGCTGCAGGTACAGGTACTACTTATACTTCATGTACAATATTTTCTGTCTTATATATTCAGTACATTATCTCGTACTGAGTCCCTTTTGGGGGACCTGCATTTCATGTTGCAGGTGCAGGTGCTAGTAGATCTCCCCAGTAGAGTACAGGACATTCAGTTGTTGTTACCAAGCACTAGGTTGGTTTAGTGCTTTGTGTGTGTTTAGAGTTTATATGTTTACACTATATAGTTAAATTAGATAGGGCCTATCAAAAATATTTACGAATACTTTCTCTCGACTAGAGGCTTTCTAGACTATGTAAACTAAAGTGTTGTCATGTCTCATACATTAGACACCGTGGCCCCAATGGCCTAGCTATACGCATCTCCTTTTAGATTATTTTTACCATTTATCTTCTCAGAAGCATACCAAATATAGAAAATTCCTTAAAATATATATACAAAGAACATAGATATAGGTTGGTTCTCCCGAGCCTTATCGGCAATGGGTGCCAGTCCACCCTAATGGGACTTTGGGGTGTGACATTATCTCATGCATCTGCTTGACATTATTAGATAACACACTTATACCAAAGCTTATGGTACTAGTTGCTAGCATCTTGGCCTGCTAAGACATTGATAGGACTCGACTCATAGCAGAGCAGATATATCAATCAACACTGAAGAGCACTACCTCTATCCCATTGCCAATTTTGATCTACAGGCTCTGTCTTGAGTCTAAGGTAGAGATTTTGCATTATCTGGACTAGGTAGTTGAGGCCCAGCACACTTTGGAGCTCAGTCTGAGAAAGGTTGATGAGAATGTGGTGGCACTCCGATGAGCACAACCTCCTCCTATGTGAAAGGTGTTTGCCTTAGACCACCACTTAATTGTTCGATGACTGCTATCACAACTTTTGTTGCTGCTACTATTGATAAGAGACCTTAACAGCTCAAGGTAGTCCATATTGAGATTGGTCCTACTATAGCTGCTCTTGCACTAGAGGCCACAACTACATAGCCTTTTACAGAGGGCATGGTTTATATATTCACCACTTTTATTTAGGCTATGGCGCAATGCTTATCATATGTTGAGGCCTAGTTATCTCAACTAATACAGCAGCTTTGGCCATGGGTCCAGTAGGCTATTGTGGATTCAGATAAGTGAAGCTAGGCAGTCATCATCTCTACTATTCAAGAGAGTGTTTACAGAGTGGACGCCTGTATAGATGGCTTTGAGGGCCTAGTTTAAAAGAGGTTAGCCGAGGCCCATCCTTCAAATTTGTTAGCATTGCATCAGGAGATCAAGAACCTTGGGGCTTACATGAAAGCTTCACTTGCAGCGCATATGCCACTACTAGAGACTACATCTATGGAGTTGCTACTTTATTTATTTTCCTCCATAGATCCTTCACTGATTTCCCTCTAGAAGAGACCTTACACAAATAGGAAGCTAAATGAGTGGAATGTAGTTGCAAAGTTTATTGAGGACGATGAAGATGAGCTTGGGATGGCCTTGCCGACATTGAGGCACGAGGAGGAGATGAGGCTAGCTTGTGAACATGATCAAAGAAGGATTATTGGCCCCTCCGAATGGAGTGCAACTGCTAGGAGACTACCCCCGAAAGAGGGATGTCCAAAGTTAGCCACAGACTGGTGCTTAGGCACCGGTATATTTTTGACCCCTATTTGTTTGATTTTTTCTTAATTAGGTGCATTAGGGACAATGCACAATTTTTTTGATGTGGTGTGACTACTTATGGGCCTTAGTGAAATTTGAGTAGTTATGGTCCATAACTACCTCAAAATTTTATCCCAAGATTTTCTTGCCTGTGTTATTTTTCCTTGTGGATGTTTAATTTCTATTGAACCGACATGTTAAGGATGTTTAGATACTATTTGTAGAATACAATACTAATACTTATGGCAAATAGCATGTTTTACGTTTTGATTTGAAAATTGGTACCCACCAAAAATTTTTTAACAGTAGTTAAATAGCAAACATGCATGTTTGTGTGTTTGGCAATAGTTGTTCTGATAAGTGAGGCTAATTGAGATATGAAGCCTGATTTATGAGTCCCTTGTTTATAATGTATTGCAGTGCCAAGTGAGTGTGAGCTTATTTGTTAGATTCATGCATTTTTGTGCTAGTTCAGAACTTGTCGTGTTACTCTAAGTTAGATTGTATATTAAATGGATTAGGAAGGGATTTGAGGCCTTTTTTCTTTAAATTAGTCCACTTTAGCCTAAAATGATCAACGAAACGAAGTTTTATTCCTTGATCTAGATATTTGAGCCTTACATGTACTAATTCTTTTAGAAATGCCTATTAGCCTAATGTTGTCTATTGAAAAACCTTGAGATTGGCCCTGGTACGTGTTTGAGAATTATGAACCTTGATTGAGACAAAAAGCCTAGGTTGAGGGTGGCCAGTGTAAAACAGAAGCACAAAAATAAGGTGGTAAGTTAAAAATGAGGAGAAAAAGAAGAAAATCATGTACCGGATGCAATAAAGAGAAAAGATGCTTTATATTGAGATTAAAAGAAAAAAGAATTGTAAAAATGAGGCAAAAGCTGAAAATGAGAAAAAAAATACTCCGAAAAGCTTGAATGTGGGAAAAAGAGGTGAAAATTAGTGTTGGTAAGGTTAAAGTAATAAAAATGTAGTTCAAGGATGACTGTTAGTCAGTATTTTCCTAAAATGTCGTACCAAAGCCCCTGAGCTTATGTTATAAGCCTAGAAAGTCTTAAAGTGATCCTACTCTAACTGGTTGAAAAATCTGAGTCGTGAGTATAGGGGCAAGCCTATGGTATTAATTATTACGCATGAACTTCTGTTATGAGAGTGAGTTTGTTTGCATAGTCCCAAAGCTAAATTTGAATCATCATTGAGTTTCAAAAATGTGACTTTTTCTGTGAGGGCACTTGCATTGCGTTATTAGCATTGACTTATTCAGTGTTTGCGGATTGTTGATATTCCTTTGCTTGTCATAGTTATGTTGTTAAATGCAATAGTGTGTTTTGGTTTGCTAAATATCTATCTGATCTTGTTCTGAAAAGCTGGTGTGGGTACCATAGTTTGAATTATATGTGATGTATACCATCAGGTTGAGGTCTGTGTGTTGCTATATTGTCTATATATTTTGAGTCATCGTTTGAGGACAAGCAATAATTTGAAGTTGAGGGTGTTGATATGTTGTCAAAATACAACACATATGATGCTTAAAAGTTTGAATTTTGTGTGTTCTCAATGCGATATTAATCGCTTTTATGTGTTTACTTTGCAGGAAAGAAGTTTGGCATGATTTTGGGCTAAAATTGCAGACTCTTCTGATTTTTGAAAGTTTAGGGGACCCTCTAAAAGTCATAGAGTGGGCTTTGTGAAGATTTTCCAATGAAAGATCAGATCTGATGTTCTGCTATATGAGACCTCTATATGAGTCATAGATCACTCTATGAGTTGTATAGAGTGGTTTCGTGAAGAATTCTAGTGAGTTCTAGTGAAGGACTAGTTGATGCGGATGAAGTGTACGAGAGTGCAAAATGAGTCTTGAATCAGTCTACGACTCATAAAGTTGAACCATAGCAGTGACGTCTAAGATCTCATGACCTGAATACGAGACCCCAATTATGAATCGTAAATTTGTTTATGGGTCATAAATGCCTCACCAACCATTTTTTCTATTTTTTTGGACTTGTTTGAAAGTACCATAAACAACAATTTTTAGGTTAATTTAAAGGGAGTACAGTAGAGAATGTCATTAAAAAGTACTTTTTGGGTTTTGTACTTGGAGACTTCATTCTTGGAGGAGAATACACTTGTGGATTCATTGTATCTTCAAATCTTGTGATTCTTAAAATATTTTACATTTGTTTGTTCTTCAATTTAATTGGGTAAGTGATTAATTATGATTTCTCAATTCATGATTTTTTTCATCTACCCATAGTATGAGTAGCTAAATCCACAACTTGGGGGTGTGAGAACCACGAAGATCTAACCAAATAAACCCAGATAATTTGCAATTCTTGGAATGGGTATTTACATGTATTAATAAATTCTCTTTGTTTTGTATGTTTTCTAATGGTGGCCAACATTAGAACTTGCCTAGTGTAACCTTCCCGATCCAGGTGGTAATAAATAGGAAAAGAGATTGATTTATAGGATTTGATAATGTGTTCTCGTCTAATCAACTGAACAAGACGAAGAGGAGGTTGACTAGGAGTATGGGCAACGATTATTATTGTAAACTATTAAGATGGGCCAAGTCACATAGTGAAATTTGCTCTCACTTTTTACCAAAGGGGTTAGTAAACATAATTACTGTCCTACATGCTATACTCTAGTCGAAAATTGGGTTATCTGCGGTATTGAGTTTGTGAATAGTGGGGAAGACAATTCCCAAGTTGCTCTCCATTATTGATTATCTCATGCTTTAGTTAGTTTAGTTTATTTTCTTGTTGAACATTGCAACCCCCCACCCTTTTGGGGAATTGAGTTGTTAATTACTTTAATTGTGTATTAGAGAATTTTTATGAGTCTCTATATTCTCTGTGGGATTCGACCCTAACCTTGGTTAGGTTTTATTTTTGACAATGATTGTTTTATACTCCAAAAGAGAGGTGTAACTTGGGCGTGATTATGCAATCAGATTATAACACATTTGATGCTCAAAATCTAGGAATTTGTGTGTTCTCAATGAGGCATTTATGGGTTTTATGTGTTTTGGGTGTCTAGTTTGCAGGAAAGCAGGTTTGCATGATTTTGGTGCAAAATTGTTATCTCTTCTGGTTTTTGATGGTCTACAATACCCTCTACAATTCGTAGAGTGGGTTTCGTCAAGATTTCCAGTGAAGTTTAATTTCTGAAGTTCAGCCAGATGAAATATCTATATGAGTCATAGATCACTGTACAAGTCAAGAAGAGTGGTTTCGTGAACAATGCTAATGAGTTCCAGTAAAGGACCAATTATTGCAGATGAAGTCTATGAAAGTTCAATACTAGTCGTGAATCAATCCACAACCTATAAAGTGGATTCATAGCAGTGAAGTCCATCATCTCAAGAGCTTAATATGAGATCTCAATTATGACTTGTAAATTAGTTTATGAGTTGTAAATTCCTGTCATAGAAAATCGGCGACTAGTTTCTCTATTTTTTAAGGACTTGTTTGTAAAAAATATAAATAGTAACTTTTAGGTTAACTTTTAGGAGGGTATAGTAGAGAACGTTATTAGAAAGTACTTTAGAGTTTTTGAATTATAAGACTTCAATCTTGGAGGAGAATACACTTGTGGATTCATTAAATTTTCAAATCTTGTGATTCTCAATATATTTTGAATTTGCTTTTTCTTCAACTTTGTTAGGTAAGTGATTGATTATGTTTTCTCAATTCATGATTTCTTCATCTACCTATAGCATGAGTAGCTAAATGCACAACTTGGGCTTGTGGGAACCATGAATATCTAACCAAATAAACTCGGATAATTTATAATTCTTGTAATGGGTATTTACACGGATTAATCAATTCTCTTCATTTTGCATGTTTTCTAGTGGTAGCCAACATTAGAACTTGCCTAGTGTTATCTTTCTGATCTAGGTGGTAATGAATAGGAAAAGAGATTGATTAATAAGATTCAATGAAGTATTCTCATCTAATCAACCAAACCAGACCAAGAGGAGTTTGACTGGGACTATGGGTAATTGTTAGTATTGCACACTATGGAGATGGGCCAAGTCACATAGTGAAATTTGCCTCTCAGCTTTGATCGAAGGGCTTGGTGAACATAAATTACCGTCCTACATGCTATACTCTAGTCGAGAATTAGATTATCCAGAGATATTAAGTTGGTCAATCATGGGGAATATAATTTCCCAAGTTGCTCTCTGTTATTGATTATCTCTTTCTTTAGTTAGTTTACTTTATTTGCTTGTTGAATATTGCAACCCCCTCCCCCCTTTTGGGGAATTGAGTTGTTAAATACTTGAATTGTATATCGGTGAATTCATTATGAGTCTCCGTATTCTCTGTGTGATTTGGCACTAAGCTTGGTTAGGTTTTTTATTGGACAATGACTGCTTTATCTTCTAAAAGAGAGGTGTAACTTAGGCCTGATCAAAGAATATGGTGCCATTTTTGGGTAATACGGCTAGACGTAATTGAATTCACTCATAATTGTAGTTCAAGTGTTAGTCCTTAGTTTCCTTGTATTTTACTTTTGTTTCTATTTTTGTTTCTTTGTAAGGTATGCTAATAGTGTATCCCCAACACTCAGAGTCAAGGCATTCCCTTAAGTCTACTTGATCCAGAGATCCATCGAGTTACAAGAAGATTATCCCAAGAAAATGCTAATGTCGCAAGTAATGTAGCCTTGAATGGGAATGTTAATAATGATGATCAAAATGATAGCCCACCTGCTTTGGAGGATAGTCCACTACCTCAAGAGTTTAACACCATTGCTTACCAATTGAATCAGTATAGGTTGAACCCCATGGTTATGGATGTGACCAGGGTTGTTGTATTACAACCACTGCCAGCTAACATAAAGTTGATAGTTTCTAGTAGGTTACGTCAGATACTATAAAACTATGGATTATTTGTGGGCCTACCATAAGAGGATTCACAAAGCCACTTGTACAATGTGCCATTTGTTTGTATGAGTATGATAGAGATAGAAAATCAGCCTATAGATGCTGTAGTACATTGTGTTTTCCCATGGTCTCTTACGAGCAGTGTTGAGCTATGGATATCTAAGCTCTCATAAAGTTCAATCAATAGTTGGTTAGATTAATAGAAGGCCTTTTTGGGGAGGTACTTCCCTAGATTAAAGAAGCTCAAGTTAAATGATCAAATCAACAACTTTGAACAACTTTTTGGTGATTCAATTAGTGTTGCATGGGAGCGATTTACTAAGCATTTTGAAGAGCGTCCACAACCATAAGAGAGTTGATGATGCCTTGGTGGAGATCTTTTACCATGCACAGGATGAGAATAGTCAATCCTGTGTAGGCACCATTATAGGGGAGATGCTTTTAGATCAACCATTTGCAATGATTGTCGTGTGTATGAAACAAGTGGTCTAGATGAATCATGTATGGGGACAACATGATAAAGCTTATATCAGGAATTCATGTGCTATCAATGTTGGTTCAGAACAATCCAAGATCATTTAGGAGATTATTCAACAACTTAATCAACCTTGCACTAGCATGGATTTTGTGATCAAGTAGAATAAAGAAAGAGTAAATATAGTACTTCACCAACCTCTACATTCGCCCAGGTATGAGTAGCCTTATTTTGAGGAGGATACGTGTTTTATAAATAATCACATAGGGGGGTTTTGGATAATGCCCAGGGGTCCAATTAGGATTATTGAAGCCAAGTTCAAGGAAACCAAGGTCAGAATTATGGTGGAGATGGAGCTTATAGAGATAATGAGGTGGTTACTATTAGAGGAATAGGAGTCCAGAAGCATATTGGGTTAGAAGAGATGGTTTCAGAAATGGACCATAAGTGCACTTGTGTTTCCCTCAAACACTCAAAAAGAGGAAGGAGTAAGGCAAGTTCAATCTCTTTCTCTCTGTGCTTAAATAACTATCCATCAACATCCTTCTTATTGAAGCTTTGGAGAAAATGCTGGGTTATACAAAGAGTATGAAGGATTTGGTTACTAAAGCATAGGAAGTCAGGAACTTTCTTAATATTTTGACATTATAGCGCTATCACTAATAAGTCATTGGTTCAAAAGCATGAAGACCTAGGTGTTTTCACTATACCTTGCAATATAGGAGATTTAGAGTTCGAAAGGGCACTATGTGATTTGATGCCTCTTGCGATATATAAAAAACTTGGTTTGGGAGCCCCTACCTCTACTAACATGCAGTTTCTAATGATAGATAGAACTGAGAAGAAACTTATAGGGATACTCTATGATGTTTTGCTAAAGGTTAAAAAATTCGTATTCCTTGCAGATTTTCTAATTCTAGATTATGAGGTAGATTTTGAAGTCACAATCATCTTGGAAGACCATTCCTAGATACTGGATGAGCTCTAGTGGATATAGACATTAGTCAACTCAACTTTAGAGTGAATGACAAAGAAGTCATCTTTGATATTCATTAGACCATGAAGGATCCTAAAGAGTTGAAAAGTGAGGTTTGGGCAATTGGTGAAGTCTAGTAGCCAATTTGTCTAACACATACCATGACAATAAATCAGGCGTTACTTGGGAGGAAACCCAAGGATTTTTGATGTTTTGGATTAGTTTTGAGTTTATTTTAAACTTTTGAATTCTTAGGTAGTTGTTTGATTTTGTTTTGATTACTATTTTTAATGTTAGATTTGTTGCAAATAGGGTCCAAGTGAATTTTATGAAGTGTATGAAGGTAAAAGACTAAGGCAACAGAATTTGCTAAGGAATGCATCATGTACAGCTTCCATGGGTGGGCTTATGAGTCGTATTGCACTTTATAATGCATAACCCCATCTTGTAGAGATTTCCAATTACCATCAATAGTGCACACTCAACCCACGAGCCAACTTTACGACTCGTAGATCAAACTACAAGTTGTGAATGGGGTTCATGAAACTCAAGTAAGATTCTAAATTTTTCGAAGTGTTGAGAGGTCTATGAGACCAGGACTTCTGAGGCGTAGATCCCTATACAACTCGTATTAGGGGTTTCATAGACCCAATCCCAGTAATTTTAATTGTGACCAAGTAAAGGTATAAAATGGTAGTCAAATTATTTTGACCCCACTTTTGACCGCAATTTCCCAAAATTTTTCACTCCTCTTTTCCAATAACTTTTGGCATTCCAAACCAATTTATCATATAAATTGCTGACACCTAGGGTTTCTGGTACAATCATCTTCTCTCTCTTTGTTCTTCAAGTTATTCTTCTGTTCTGGTAAGTTTTTGATTTAATTTTGATCATTAAGTTAACTTTATCAGTACTTGTTTGACTTGATGAGCATGATGAGTTTGTCTTTAATCATGATATCATTGTTGGCTTTGAATTGTGGACATGAAATAGTATTTCCATGGATTGAATTGACTATTTAATTCTAAATATTAGGTATTTTAGGCTCTGTGATTGATAATTGTTATGTTTATGGGATCATGATGCTTGTTTGATTGAATGGTTGGGAATATCTTATGAGTGTAAATTGGCTATCAATAACTGAGCAGTATGATAATGTTTAGGCCAAACTAAGACAGTTGAAATTGTAGGGTGACTTATGTTAAATCATTTTCAATGAGCTGACTATATGTTGAACATGTTTGGGGTTGGTTTTTAAGTGCTTAACATGTGAGTGCTTGTATGCTTGCTTTGATGCTTGTAGGATAATGCTTGAAATGTTTTCAGGGTCCGTGTGATGAACTTAGAAATATCAAGTACTAGGATTTATTTTTTGTGAGAGTATTTTATGAATTGTCGATTGGTATATGAATCGTAATTACCCTCGTGGGAAATTCTAGACACTTGATAATTTGAGTGTTAATGAGACAAGACATTTTATGAGTCATAGATCACTTTACAATTTGTACATAGGTCTCATACATCCTTGTCTTTTCTAAATTATTCTCTGGAATTTTATACGAACCCAGTTTCCGATTCATAAACCAATTTATGAGTCATCAGTATGTCTCGTAAACTCTTTCAGTAACCATTATTATTCTAATGCACTGGTCTACGGGAGTATTTTGTGACTCATAATGCTTATTGAGATTTATAAAGGACCTCTTGTAGGGCCCTTCTACAACTAATTCGATGAAGTTTTTGCTTTTTATATCTTAATTATTGGGGCTTATTATGGTTCATTTATGTCTAATTTTTAGATACTATGGCCCCGAAAGGAAATCACTTAAAAGTCGAGGCCTTCAAGAGGAAGCTCATTGATGAGCCTACTGATGTTGAGTGGAGCCCTCAGCCAAGTGGGTCCTTATTGATCCATGATGTCTCATTAGACCCTGAGGCTGTGGTACCATAGACCAGAACAGCAATAGTCAGAGCTGCGCTTACTCAGGATCAGGCTGATATTCCTTCCCAGTTTGAAGAAGAAGGTAGTGTGGAGACTAGGAGTAGCATGCCCCAAATGACTAGATCTAGAGAGGAGTCCATTTCAGAAGAGGGATCCGAGGATAGAAGAGATACCGATTTCTTTATCATACTATCTTCGCATCAGCATTGGATGCTACTACTCAATGGTGGTGTGTCTAGGGTTTGAAGGCCATATTTTTAGATGGTATGCAGCCCAAGGAGTGGGGTAAGCCTACCTATTCTATATATGGGGATCTTAAGGTGATAAAAAGATGAACTGAGTGGTGTCCTTGGTGTAAAAGATTCGATGATACGTTATGGGCTCGAGTGTTTGACAAAGTCGCTTGGTAGGTACTCCCCGATTATGGTTGGAGAGTTTTACGCATCATATGCTGCCACGATTCAGCATAATCTTCCTAAGGGGACAAGACCTATCACTCGATGTAGATTGACAGAGGTAATGGTGAGAGGTCCGCGAGTTGACATTTCTGAGGAGATGATATGTAGTGTATTTTTTTGTCCCGAATACCATGCCACCAAATCTACGATAGAGTTTGACAACAAGTTGGGGAAGGCTTGGAATTTATTAATTATGAAGGATACAGTACATAAGACCTCACTTTTGAGATAGGTGGCCAGTTATACTACAGAGTGGGGTCTGAAGCCTGCTTGTGTCACCACCCACATGGATTCGATTACTAAGGCTTCACTCTCCTTCCCCGCCAAGTTTTAGTGGGCTGTCGGTAGATCATGCATCCGACCGACATTGGTAGATAAAATAGTTAAGCAGGAGCATATTGTACTGGTTACCATTATCTTGGCTAGTTATGACATCAATAGGTCTCGACTTCTGGTATAACATATACATGACCTAGCACTGAAGATGGCTATCTCCATCCCATTTCCAATTTTAATCTACTGGCTCTGTCTTGAGTCTAGCATAGAGATTTTGCATTTGCTGAACCAGTTAGTTGAGGCCTAGCACACTTTTTAGCCCAGCCTAAGAAAGGCTAATAAGAGCCTAGTGGTACTCCGATGGGCAAAAGTTCCTCCTATGACAGAGGTTGTTTGCTCTATAGCCACCACTTAAGGGTTCGACAGCTGCCACAACTACTATTGTTTATTCTACTATTGATGAGAGACCCCAACAACCCAAAGCAGTTGATATTAAGAGGGGTCCTACTATAGCTACTCCTATACTACAGGCCACCACTTCACAACTTTCTACAATGGGCATAGTTTATGTGTTCAACGCTTCTATTTAAGCTATAGCCCAATAGTTATCACGTGATGAGGCCCAGTTATCTCAGCTTATTCAGCAGCTATGGCTATAGGTTCGGTAGACTAGTGCAAACTCCAAAGAGCGGTGTCGAGCGTTTATCATCTTTATATTCAAGAGCATGTTTCTAGAGTGGATGCCCGCATTGATGCTTTTCAGGAGCAGGTTGAAAAGAGGTTAGCAAGGGCCCTACCTTTAGATTTGTCAGTCGTACGTCAGGCAATTGAGAATGTTAGGGCTGATATGATATCATCACTTGCAGTGCTAGTTAAACTACCAGAGTCAACACCTATGAAGCTATTATTTTATTTTTATTTGCCTCTGCAGATCCTTCACATACTTTCCTTAAGAAGAGACATTGCACAGATATAGAGCCATAAGCGAGGAATGTATGTTCAATGGTTTCCAAAGATGATTAGGATGTGCTGGGGTTGGCCTTGAGGACATCGAGGTAAGAGGAGAAGATGATGCTAGCTCGTAAGCATGATTGGGCGAGGGGTATTTGCCCCTCTATGCAGAGAACAATAACTGAAGAGAATACCCCGCAGGAGGGGGATGGCCAGACTCAACCACAGTCTAGTGCTTAGGCGCCAAGGTATGTTTTTGACCCCTAGTAATTCTATTTTAGCTTGATTTGGTGCATTGGGGATAATGCACAATTTTTTCGATGGGGGTATGGGTAGTTATGGGCCTCAAATAATGTAAGGATTAGCGGATCGATATAAATATTTAGATACAATCTAAGAAAGAACTGGAATAATATGAACTCAAGTATCCCATCTAAGTTGAATTGTTATAACTATGGTCATTCAAGCTCAAAAAATGTAGCACCAAGATCAAATAAAAAATAAAAAATTTGCTACTTGAAGGCATCTAGTAAGAAAGAGGGACAATTCAATGGCATCACAGTTGTTATTTTTGTTGTTGAGAATATGAATTATAGTACATTGGCTTTTCTTGAACAAATTTTATGATCTATTTGTTCAATAAGAATGTAATAAGTCCATTTGAAAAGATATTTGCAAGAACTTACCAATTAAATCAATCCAGAGAAAGAAGTGTCCGAAGTACTTACTTAGTTACTTAGTTTTTTCTCTATCTTTAGCTAAAGGGGCTGTGTTATTTCTATGTCATAGCTGTGGTATTGGCAGAATGATATTTTGCATAATATTCAAGACTCACCAGGCTGAGGTACTTAGTTTCTTGTCAACAACCATTTGTGAGTCAGAAAGGGTATCTTAAGGTGTTACGATTCATTTCCTGATCTTCCCCAATTTAGTCAAAAAGGTAGCTCAAAGTAGTTGTACAAATTGTCCGTCAGCTTATTAGAGTTAAGTAGTAGCTACATCTTAAAGTAGTTTCTATCAGTCTAACCCTCTAAGAAATTATGGACAAGCATTGGAAGGACGAAGCTAAAATGAGGAGATACAAAACGAAATAAGAGGCCTAAGCTTAAAGCTGGTAGATACAAAAATAAACTATATTGCTTGAACTATCCAAAAAATGTTGGGTACGCATAGGATCCTTAAAAGTGTATATTTTTGGAGGATCTGACACATACCCAACAACATTTTGGAAAAGTCCCAGCAACCTAGCAAAAAAAAACTTAATAACTTTAACACAACAACAAACTAATTCATATTATAATTATTTTGTCATTAGACAGTTAAATGTTGTCCCTTTCATATTTCTTCCAGGTTGATTTCTAAACAGTAAGGACGCACTACAAAAAATGGGTAAGATTGTGGCAGTTATATTGTAATATTTCACTCCTTCAATATGTACATTTTACTTAAAATGGGTTGTGTTATAAATCAAAGGTTTCCACTCTAGCACGACGGACCTTCTTTGTTGTGTATGAAAAAATAAATCAAAGATTTCTACTCTAGCACGAGAGACCTTCCAAGCGAGTATAGTCATACATAATCCCTTGTTAAGCATTGGTTGTCTTTGCTTGTATAAAAAATATGGTGTTTTCTCCTCCCAAAAGTAGTGAACTAGGTATTTTTATAGTGAACAACCAACAGATTCCATGAATAGCATGTCTTGCAATTGCATTATCTTCTCCAATTTCTCTAGTTGAAAGTAGGGGAGGATCTGATGTTGGATTGTTGATCCGGACCTGCAATTCAGCATGATTAGAAGCTACAAGTGTTATATGCAATGTGTATGTTCCACGTTGATCTACATTATCAATCTAAAACTTGATTTGCAATGTACTACTTTTATATGTAGTGTCACCTATCTTCCTGTTAACATGAGTAATGAACCAATCTTTCTTATTGTCACTAACTCAACAGTGTAGACTAAATCATTATTAGGATACAAATTTATATATCTCTCCCACAGTCTATACAGCCTAAAATTGTCTTTGTTTAAGTAAAGTTTATTAATGTATTTCGGGTTTGGACCAGGAATATAAAATTTCGCAGCAGAGCGGTCAGGGGTATCGATTTCCCACAAGGTAGGACCATCTCTTGGAGGCTTATAAACAACCTCACTTAGCTCAGTATCACAACCTTCTGTTATAGTTTTAGCCATCCTCATCCGTTGTAGTCCAAAATTAGTAACCCTTATTCTCTCTTTGCCATGATCCAGTGTCTCCTGATGCTGGTAGTCATACAGCTGCAGCTTTTTCATGTAAATTTTCTTTTCTAAAGTATCTATCATAAGTACCTGTCTTGCACAAGCAATCAACCTCTAACTCTACCTTGTATCTGAGAGACAGTTACTAATTAAGAAGCATCTGAAAATTAAGGTGACTAGACAAGATATGACAAAACTTGATCTCACTGAGTACATAACCTTAGATAGAAATAATTGGTGCTATGATTTGGTGACGGTGATGAAGAATCTATGGTGAGAATTGAGTTTCATTTTTTATTTATTTAGTACTTTTTGTTTTCCTCTGAACAACTATCATTTAGTTAAAAACTACCGATGTCTAATTTTGTCGGAAAGATCATTTTCATTTATAATATTATATTTTGTTGTTCCATCTTAGTTTTAATTAAAATTTGTTAAAAATAAACAGATGACTTTAAATAGAGTGAAAAAATTTAGATTCTAAGCTTGTTATGGTAATTTCATCGAGCGAATAAGTAGAATAAATATAAAACAATAATTGCTTTATGTAGATAAGGTGAAAATGAATATAATTAGTCATAGTTCATGTACTCTTCTCTCTGTGTCAAACTAAAGGACGTTTGCATGTATCTCAGCTTTGGAAATTAAAGTGCTGATTCTATATAGTGTAAGCTAGACAAAGTTATTTTAGCGTGTTTGGTTATCTTGGAGAAAAGCAAGGGGCAGAAGGGAATAGGGAAAATGGTTATTTATGATCTAATAAGTTTTTATTTAACACCTTATTTTGCTTCTTATTAATTTTTATTTATGATTTTTATTGGTGAAGAAAATGATCTAGGGGATTATTATGAAAGCATTAAAGAACTTACTTGATGAGATGACTGATTCAAAAGTTGAGGAGATTTCAAAATGCCTGAGCTCAACTCTTTTGTTTTTTGTTAATATTTTGAAACTTGAGCTAAGCTACAATCTTTTATTTTTAGGAGTATGAAACTTGTACCAAGTGTTGAAAACTTGTTTTGGTATATTTTATCTATTTGAGTATTGTATGTGATTAGGATATTATGAAATATATGGTTTATTAATCCTTTTCTTTCATGATTTATAGAACTTGTAGTATATTATATTTTGTATAATCCTTTATATTTTTATTTCTAGCACTTGCAATAGATATTATTGTTATTTACTATAATGCTGAAGAAAATATAAGAATTGTACCTGTTGTCTTGGAAAACAGTTACAAAGGCTTACGTAACCGTCGCAATAGATATAAGAATTTGTTGGAACCTTTAAAAGAAACCGTTGCAATAAACATTCTTGCAATGGTTCATAACTGTCGCAATTAACATTATTGCAATAGTTGATAATCGTTACCGTAGATGCAATACAATAGATCCTTTAGGTGAAAGAACAACCGTTACAATAGAAATGCCTATTACAATAGTTGTAAAGAACCATTCCACGAACCATTAAAATAGTACTATGGATGGAACGACTGCTTACCCGTTTCCATAGCTTAATTGCAATAGTTTTGTTACCTACTGCAACACATACCGAATCATTACCATAGGCTCAATTTCTAGTAGTATCATAAGTAATAAATAGCATACTAACAATATGGCCTATATGAATAATGCTTGAAGTAAAATCATGTTTATAGAGAACATAATACGAGTGTAAGGAGTGACCATTCTTAGTGCAATCCAAGGCCTGCCACCTTCTTGTAGAGGCGTATGAGTTACAAACTCCTTCATGAGGTTGATGGAGTACAAACCTCCAACAAGGTTGATGGAGTACAAACCCCCTAATAAGGTTATCCGAGCCTACCACCCCTCGAGCTAGGAAATCTAGGTACCAAGCCCCCAAAAAGGTTACCTAGGCCTATAACCCACCCGAGCTAGGTTTGGTCATCCCCAACACTATAGAGATACTATAATATATATACACTCATTTTATCATCATATAGATACATTCCTTTCATCATCATCAAAAACTTCATTACTTTCATCATCATCATATATATATACATTCCTTTCATCATCATAAAGTCATTCAACTCATAAGATATGCATTGGACCTTCAATTCTTCAACAAATCATAATCAGAGATTTTTTTCAAACACTTGGCTAGTGTGTAGTGTGAGTATAAAATAATTCAAGAGCTTGAAGTAAAATAACACACTAATACTCAGTAATACCATCTTGCAAAATACATAGAAAACCCTTATCAAATATCAAGAGAGGTCCTAGTTCTATAGCTTAAAACATGCATAATCATAATAGCTAAATCATCTCATGGCATAAACTTAAAAATGAGTAATAATATATTTTGAATAAAACTTTCATAAAATCCCAACATAGTATATGATCATAATCTCTAATGAATAATACCCATAAGCAAAACAACATGGAGATATGTAATTTTCATAGAAATGGAAAATTGGGCTTTATGGGTGAAAAGTACCCATGACTGAAACCCACATACCTTAGTTCTTGAATTTCTTAAATTTGAGTTGTGAAAGACTTGAAGTTTGGAAGTGGATCTTGGAATCCAAAGCTTTCTCTTGAGTTTCCTTGAATTTTTATCGGGTTTTTGATGGAGGCTCATGATGGAATTTGAGAGTGTACTCCAATTGGGTGGAGTGAATTTGATCTTTAGGAATAGCTTTAGGTCTTTAGTACGTCTTAAGAGAGCATAGGAATTCCAAAAGTACTAACAGAAATGGATAAATTTAACGAAATGAAATTAATGAGGCGAAATTTGGCAAAAACTTATATATACCCCTTCATATACAAGTTCTATGAAAACAGGCATAACTTCTTTATTCGAACTCTAAATAAGGTGAAACTAAGTGCGTTGGAAAGATAATTAAAAGAGTTATGATTTGGTAGCTCATAAGCCACCCAGTTATTTGTGTCCTTAGAAATATACCTCTTAAATTTGACCCTCCCATAGTACTTGCATAAAACTTAACCAACGGAAAAACTTTTGAACATGGCGTGATGTAGGGTACCTACACTGGTCTTAAATGAAATAAATAAGCTTGAATTAGATTTGAATGAGAGTTTGAAGCTTAAATGAGTTTCGTGAGACCCGGAAGTGAATTTGGGACACTTGAATTGGGTGAAATATTTGTCTAAGTGTTTGAAAGAGTATTAGGGAATATCTTGTATGATATCAAAATGAAATATGGCTAAGTATAGATATTTTCATGTTTGGTGTTGGGCCGAACAAGAAAAATAGCTCAAAAAATGAACTAAGTTGCGCCCTTGGCGCGTCGCGCATTGGGCACGAAAACCTCACTAGAAAGTGAATTTTTGGAAAATAAAATTGTAATTTGTTTGCTCTAATATCATGGTTAGACCTATTTCTCAGTCTATTTGACCCCCTGATCTAGAATATGAAGTTGAATTTTCGATATAATGCACAAATTTTGAGATATATGGAAATTACAATTTCAGACACTTTCAAGATACATTTTCGGGCACTTTTTGGGGTTGTTTCAATATGTCCCCCTTGGGAACATTCATCCTTGAATGTCAAATAAACATACATGATAGATGTCATGAAAAGTTTAGTCCACATAAAGATGCAACAATGCACTTAAACATCATTTCAAAAATCTTAACATTAGTGTAAAATCATCACGAACTTGTCAATTTAAACATGAATGTATGTAATGACATGAGGGCTGAGACTTAGGACTTGATATCATAAAAAGGACTAGATTTGCTATCATAAGCTCGAATAGAATGAAAGAGGTACGGATATTACCTTCCATGCCCGCTCTGGCTCAAAGAATTACACTTCCAAGTTCGCGATTATTAGAAAAAGCCTTGATAAACACCGCATCCTTATTAATCAATCTTCACTTATATTCAAACAACCTCTCCATTGGACCTTCTCATAGGTCAACATATCCTCCACAATGTCAACAATCTTTAGAAAGTCCTATAACACTAGAATCACTAACGCATCTCCACAACATAGGCGCATGAAGAGCCAGACGAACCATATCCATATCCAGAGGCAATCTCCCATTTGAATGCAGCCTCACCAATCCTCCTTAACACGTCAGGAGGATAGATGGGGCAATTTGGGTGACATCCAATGTAGATCCAACTTTTGATTCATTCTTGGGGTTTGGGCGCTCTAGGGGGACCACCACGGCTCCTCTCTTCTTGAAAATCCATACATCCCTTATAAGTGTATGGATAGTTATCTATCGAGCACAGGTTTAGGTTCGACCTCAATGGGAAAATAAAATTGAGCACCTAACAACGTATCTTCACAGACCAAGAACTATGAGATCACCCCTTTCATTCTGGGGTGACGGAAGCATCGTACCATTTGAGCCATTTTTTTCTTGACACAAAATTGAAATGGGAGCAGGTTTGAAAAATGATCTTAAAAAGTATCTAAAAATATCAAATTTAGATATTTGTACCCTATCAAAGTAAGGAACCATGGCATATATGTTTGGAATAGTTTCAATTTTGAGAGAGTTGAAAAAGCACTATCTCGTTGAAAGGTTCTATACATCTGCCCTTTCTCAACGCATTTCTTTAGACAAAGACTCCATTTTTTCCTCTATTCGGATGATATATCTTTCCTAGAACATGTAGTGTGAATCAAACCCATATTTGAATTGAAATTTAGATGCTGATGCAAGTTCTTCCATTTTGAATCAGATAGATTCATATCTGAAAGAGGTTGACAATAAGTTCTTTCAAAATTGACTACCTTATAGGAACTCACCAACTGTAAAGCCAATTCCCTCTTTACCAAGATGACCAAACCTTTTATGAGTGAAACCTTCAAATAGCCCCAATTACCAACCTTAAATTCAAGATCATCTCTCCTCTCATAGTCATATGACTTTTGAAGACTTTGGGTTGTCTCATCCTTTCCCTAGTCAACCTCACCTTCTCTATGACTTCTATAATCAGATTCCGACCCAACAGAACCATTTCTCCTTCTTTAAACTACCTAACTGGGGACATACAATATCTACCATGTGGAGTCTCAAAAGGAGGCATACCAATCCTAAAATGATAGCTACTATTAGCCTCATCAAGAACCCTCTTACTCAAGCTATCAACACTAGGTGTACAAAACCTACCTTAGTACCTAAGGGCACCATCTGCCCCTTGGGAGAAAACTACCACCTTGCCAATGCTCACCAAAGCCTTCAATTCTAACAAAAAAGGATCAGCGTCTTACTTTTCCTTTACCTTATCAACCAAGGAAAACCTTGAACCATTAACAATCATAATGCCACCATTATCAACTTCTTCCAACCTAACCCTCAAACTCGCTAACCGATGGACCTCCCTAGTCACCCCTTTGCTACCGCCATCCATTTGAACTAGGCTACCCTTGGACACCTTACTCAATGCACCAACCACAACATTAGTCTTACCTAGATGATAATGCTCATTTATATCATAATCCTTAAGAAGTTCTAACTACCTTCTTTGTCTCAAGCTAAGATCCTTTGGGTGAACACATAAATATAAATCCCAATGATGGGATAGATATGAATGTTATGGGTGCAGGAAGTAAAGAAACAAAGCTAGCAAGCACCCCAAAATCAAATGAATAAGCATTAGGAGCAGAGACTAACCAAGAGGAGCATGAAGTATTAGCATGGCTGAAAGACCAAATAATGGACATAGTGAAAAAGGCATCTCTTCAAGACACATGCATGATAGGTACATATGATGTGCGTGAGCCTAAGCCTGAGAGGCCATTGATTTATCTTGTGAGTTTAGTGATGGAAGAGGCCATTAATGCCCCCACAACTATTTCTTCAACTCCACTACCACCATAATAGAATCAGTTCAAAATTGGGGATTCGAACACTCATTCCTTCATTTTATTCTTGTTTTCGATTGCTCCTTGCATATTTAGCATAATGCTTTTTATTTAGGATGGATGAGCAATTGGAGTTCCTTATCTTTATTGATAGCAATGATTGCCTAATGTTTTTGTCATATTTTGATGAGACAATGTTTACTTTTAATTCTTATTGATGGATGTTTCTAACAATTTCAATTTTTGGTTTGTAAATAATTTTAATTTGAGCTATAATAGATTAGTATTTACATTTTTATTTTTAATTTTCTTCTTTTTGAAATGAATGGATCAATGAATGCAAATGATGTCCTTGAATTTTAGCAAACCCATGCATATGTGAAAAGTTGTTCAAATGCGAATATAGTGTCTCTAGTCCTTAGAAATTTGAGCATCAATCATTCATATCTTTGGTTCGAATGTTGCCACAGACGAGGTGCATGTACTGACTCACAAATTAGACTCACAAATTAGTCCCTTTTTTGATAAATTCATCCATTAATGGAATTGATGTATCTTGATTTTAATATGTGAGTGATTGAGCTTTGATATGTGATGATCGAAAATTGCGAGTGTCTTGTTATTGTTTGAATGTGAATCCATTTTGCCATTGTCAGATTAGGAATTTTCTTGGAAGGCATGTTTAGTAATATCTAAAACTAGCTTGGTTTTTTTTGAAGAGTCATTTGTTTATTCTAAATTAGAAAAGTACCTGAGGCCTTCTTTGGTTCTTTTTAGTCCACTTTAGCCATATTGACCTCCAATGACAATGAATTAATTCCTCAGTGAAACCTTTTCAAGCCTTAATAATTTATTTGTTAACCATATAGCCTCAGCTTGAGTTTATGAAAGAAAAATCCTTCTTGTTCCTTACCAATCCCTCCTTAAGCCTAAAAAGAACAAAGTGATGTCTAAAGGCCAAGTTGGATGTGTTTGTAGAAAGAAGGGCTTGTCTCCCATGTAATAGTTAAGGAAAGAAAAAGGAAAGAAAGAAAGGTGAGGAGTCCTAAAAGTAATTAAAACACAAATGTCTAAAAAAGTTGAATATGTGGAATAGAAAAAGAATTGCTTAAAAAAAGAGGACCCTCCAAATTCTTATTGAAAGAAAGTGCAAAAAACGAAGTCACCTAGGATGAAAAATCAAAATCAATAGAAGTATCAATAGGAGAAAAAAATGACTGGGACAACAAGGAATCCATGAGCATAAAAACAATGTGTAGAGTTTAAGTAGGGATGAACCGTAAATACCAATATGCTATACTGCCTAAACGTAACCCTATATTACAGCCCGCACAAAGTTCTTTGGGATCTTATTCAAAATGAAACCAAATGAACTCTGATTGAGAATAAGGGCAAGCCTATGGGTCGAAGCTTACATGGTATTTCTCAATTAGGAGAGTTAGAGTTGAAGAGATCCTTTGATAATAATGCTATACTTGTGTTTATAAGATTTTTTGTGGTAGAAGAGCAAATAGTGATGCTTTTAGTTACTAAAGAATAGCTACATGAATGATTGTAAGCATAAATATGTTTTGATTACTCCTTAGTCACTTGTTGAGGCTTCAAAATCATGTGAGTTGTTTGTGGAAGATAGAGGGATGATGAAAAAGGTGGACTTGTATATGTTGCTACTTGTGGCCTTATTTTCAAGCTATGAAATTGGATTGATTGATGTTTTATTGTCTTGAGGGCAGGTAAAGGCTTAAGTTGGGGTTGTTGATGAGTCCATATTTTGGACTAATTTTGAGTTTAGAATGAAAAGAAATATTGTCCTTGGTGTGTTGTGATGTTCTAATTAGTAGCTAAATTATGCTTGTGATATGGCAAGAATGGAGCTAAAAGTTCATAAGTGGACAATACTCAATAAAACTTGAAAAAGGAGAGAAATAGTAAAAAAGGTAGACATAAGCCTCCTCATTGACCTATTCGGTATATTGCCAAAAGCTTATTGAGACTACCTAATATATCTGTAACCAAGTCTCAAGTTCATGCTAGGAAGGTAGTGAAAACTGAACTTATAAAACATATTTGAGGTATCCTGAAATGGCAAATATACTGCCTAACATTGCAAAACTCCAAAAACCCAAGCTCATATCAGAAAGGCGGCGCAAAGGGATTTCGATGAATCATTGAACATGATATGTGGAGTAATGGATCGCCACCTAATCTTGTAGAGACTCAAGCCTTCAAGGGTATGTAAAGAAAAATGGTCAACTTGGTGTGTAAACTCTGATTATATTGCATGGACTATTTAAGCATCTTGGGAAGGACATTACACATATCATTGACGTTAGAATTTTCACAAAGAGAAAGTGAGATTAGGGTTCTTAGAACATTCTTGCTCAACAGTTCAAGGGAGAGAAGGTTCGAAGATTATGGAGGCATAAATTGGAGCAATTTGCTGGTGTGAATCAACTATTTTCTTTCAATACTTGATACTATGTACTTAGTTGATAATATTGGTATTGAATTTGTACTTTCCAGCATGAATGGGTAAAAAACCCCATGTTGGGGATGTGTAAATAATATGGGTGTCTAATTTCTAATGCTGGCTCTTTTATATTTTGGCTATATTGTTGTTAATCTAAATGGATTTATGCCTAATGCTAAGTTTCATTTATAATCCTAAGGTTGCAAACTCTTGGTTTGTTGTAGAACTCTAATTATTACTTTAATCGGAGTAGTTGTAGTGTGGAATGTGTTTATTATTGGACACATTCCAGGATTTTAGTTGAATGCCACACCCATGGATTCAATAGCTAAGGTATTAGGTGGTTTGCTATGATTTCTCAGGGAAGGTGTGTCCTAGAGTGATCTGCGTATAATATCCTAATTGAATCATGCAAAACACCTTGGTGTCATAATTGAACAAAGATTACCAGCATCCTATCCTATTCACTTATTTTTAACTTAATTAGTCTAATGTTTAGATCCATAGTAGTAGATCTAGTCCCATACTCGCATATTCTCAACATCTCTCTACATCTATTAATTTACTAATTAGTTGCAGTTTGATGAATCCAAATCTTTAATTATTGTAATCCCCCAATTTTTCCTACAATTGCCTAATTCAATAAAACACTTCAACTCTCAAACCTCCATTACTTGTGGGATTCGACCCTGACACTATTGTTGGGTAATAAGCTGATGATGACCGTCCTTGCTTTCTTTGAGTAGTAGGATTGTGTATCCATTATTCTGTGTTAATGTAAAATGGTGAAGTAATAGCCTATACTTTAAGACAGTTGAAAGTGCATGAGAAGAATTACCCAACTCATGATCTTAAGACAATGGTAGGACTAGCAAGTCACCTTAGGGTGCACCTGTGTTGTTTGTAGGAAGAAGGATGGCTCGCGATGGATGTAGATTGACTACTAGCAACTTAATAAGGTTACTGTGGAGAACAAGTATCTTCTACCTGGGATAAATGACTTATTTGATCAACTACAAAGTGATAGTCACTTCTCAAAGATTGACCTTTGGCCGGGGTATCATCAATTGATAGTAAGGGAATGTAATATTCCAAAACAGCCTTCTGAACAAGATATAGGCATTTTGAGTTTATGGTAATGTCCTTCATCCTAAATAATGTTCTGACATTATTTATCGATATCATGAATAATGTCTTTAAGCCCTACCTCGATATATTTATGGTGGTATTTATTAGCGATATTTTGATTTATTCCTAGTGTACAGAAAAACATATGAAACATTTGAGTGTAGTGTTTTAAAAGTTGCGGGAAGAAAGGTTGTTTGTCACATTTAACAAATGAGAATTTTTATTAAAGAAAGTTGCATTCTTAGGTCTTGTGGTGACGGGTGAAGGGATTATAGTCGATATGGAAAATATGGAAGTAATAAGAAATTTTTTAAGACCTTTAACACAAATGGACATTAAGAGCTTCTTAGGCTGGGTGAGGGATTACTGCTGATTTGTTAAGGGTTTCCTTCAATTGCTTCTCCCTTGACAAACTTGACACAAAAGAAGGCTAAATGTTGTTTGGACTGACGAGTGTGAAAGAAGTTTCCAAACTTTGAAACATAAACTTACATCCTCTCCTATTTTTGCTCTGCTAGAAGGGTTTGTGGTGTATTGCGATGCATCAAGAATAGGTTTGGGGTGTGTATTGACTTAAAGTGGAAAGGTTATTACCTACACTTCTAGGTAACTAAAAGTGTGTGGACGTAATTACCCTACCCATAACCTTGAGGTAGCAACTGTGGTATTTTCTTCAAAGATATGCATCACTATTTATATGAGGTTCATGTAGATGTATTCACCTACCATAATGTCTCCAGTACGTGTTTACCCAAAAAGATCTAAATTTCAGGCAAAAGAGTTGGTTGAAACTTCTTAGTGATTATGACATGAGAGTGCATTATGATTTGGGCAAGGCTAATGTTATCGTCGATGCTCTAAGTAGAGTATCTATAAAGAGCATGACTCACATTAATGATGGCAAGAAGAAATTAACAAGAGAGGTTCACCAATTGGATAAATTTGGAGTTAGGTTGTATGAGGCCAAAAATGGAGGTGTGGTGGTTGTAGATGGTTCTAAATATTCCTTCAGGGAAGAGATCAAATCCAAACAAGACCTTGATCTCACCTTTGTGGAGAAGTCATTGGTGAAGGATAGTAAGGTGGAAGTTTTCTCTTAAGGGTTGATGGTATCCTTAGGTACCAAAGTAGGTTGTGTGTGTCGGATGTTGATAACAGTAGGGACTTGATCTTGAATGAGACTCATAATTCATCCTATTCCATTCACCTTAGTTCTAGAAAGATGTATAGGGATTTAATGGAAGTGTATTGGTGAGGTGGTGTGAAAAGAAATATTGCTAAGTTTGTATCTAGTTGCAATAATTATTAATAAGTCAAAGTTGAACATCAAAGGCTAGGTGGCCTAGCACAAGATGTTTCAATTCTTACTTGGAAGTGGGAAGAGATCAGCATGGATTTTGTGATTGGCTTACCAAAGACTCAAAATCACTTTTATTCTATTTGGATTATTGTTGATAGAATGACCAAGTCGACTCAGTTCCTATTGGTTAAATGACTTAAGGTGCCAAAGATTACACCAATTTGTGTATGCAAGCTTTGGAGAAAGTGAGGATGATAAAACAAAGATTGAAGGAAGCTCAAAGTTTGCAAAAATCCTATGTTGATGCTATAAGAATATACCTTGAATTAAAAGTTGATGATTAGGTATACTTGATGGATTTGACAATAAAAGGTGTAGCCTATTTTTGAAATAATAGGATGTTAAGCTCTAGGTATATAAGGCCTTGCTGATTTTTTATAGATG
Organism: Solanum sejunctum; assembly: GCA_025642045.1. NCBI lineage: Eukaryota > Viridiplantae > Streptophyta > Magnoliopsida > Solanales > Solanaceae > Solanum > Solanum sejunctum. The sequence goes on from JAOTQJ010142137.1 coordinate 55,473, forward strand.
TTGGTAAAATTGCATAAGAATTAGTATTTCCCATTGAGATAAGCATGTGTTCATTCGGTCTTTCATATATTTATGGCAAGGAAGTGTGTCGAAGACCCAAATTCCATTGTTCCTTTAAAGGTGGTGAATGTTTAAGAGAATTCAACCTATGAAGAAGTTTTAGTAGAAATTTTAGATAGGAAAGTCAAGAGGTTGAGAAATAAAGACATAGCATCTGTCAAATTCCTTTGGAGGAATCAACAAATGGAGCATGCTACTTGGGAAGCCGAAGGTGATATGAAGAAGAAATACCCCTCTCTCTTCCACTCTAATCAAGCTTGAGATACTATGATTTTTTATAATTAAGAATCTCCCATCCTTTCATATCAGTTTCATGTCATGTACACATAATTATGTGATTTTGAGGTTGCATTTTAAATGTAAATATTTTCAAGCATGTTTCAAAAATTTTCATGATGTACATGTTGCATTTTTGCATATGATGAATGCATTTTATTCCTTAGAGCTTACAATTGGCACATTTGGGGACGAATATTCCTAAGAGGGAAATGTTTTATGGCCCCATATGTTGGAAGGTATGAAAGTGCCTAAGAAATGCAATCTAGAAATTTTCTAAGTAATAGTGGCTTTCACGAAGGGGTATATGAGCCCTAAGTTATTCCATAGCTCGTAGCTTGTGCTCATGGGATGGATGGAAGTCTCGGTAGAAAACTGATTTTTTGAAGTTTGAGGAACGAGTTACTAGCACGGCATGTACATTGGCTGACGAAATCTTGATGTCGCCCAAGCTACACCTCTTTTTAGAAGATTAAAGCAATCATTGTCAAGACTCATAAACTAACAAAGTTTAGGGTCGAACCCACAAAGAATATTGTAGACCCAGAGTAATTCAAGCAATTTGAGTTAATTAACCTACTTATCGCCTGAAGGGGGGGTTGTCATTAGTACAATTTAATCCTAAACTAGCACAAGTGTTATAAAATCAGTAAGAGCAGTAACTAGGGTATTGTATACCCATGATTCCTTTGCTTGGTATTACTAGATAATCTCATTCTTTTCTAGTGTGTTGCATGCGAAATTATAAGTTATATGTACCAAACCATTTGATCCAGAAGAAAGATAAATTTCAATACGTGGTTTGATTCATCCTTGTAGTGTGACATTACTAATACTTGCCTATTATCCCAGTACAATCTCACTTGATCTAGTTTAGTTGATTAGGCGAGAAAAAATCAATCTAATCCTGTTAATTAATCTTTTTCCATCATTTATTACTACCTTGATCTAGTCAATAAAAACTAGGGGAGTTCTAACATTTGTCATTGTTAAAAATAATTCAAAATAAAGAGAATTAATTAATACATGCATGCACACTTTCCAAGAATTATGAATTATCCGATTTTACCTTATTAGTTCTTCATGGTTCCCACAGCTGTAGTTATGGATTTAGCTAAGCATTAATATTGCAAATGCAAGAATAATGATATGGAATAACATAATTGAGCACTTACAAGGATGAATGTAAGAACAAGAAGTCCCAACACCTCACAAGAAATGACAAAGTATGAATTAAAATCAGAAAATAATGTTGCAAGTACTTCTAAGAACTTTCAAGATTTCTGGTCATTCTCCGCTCTTCTCTCCTGAAAGTAACCAAAAACATCTATTTATAGTATTTAAAATACAAATACAAAATAAAATAAGAAAATAGGATTCGACAGGTAATACGAGTAGGGTTACGAGCTATACTAAGTTTCATGGCCTGTACCAGGGCTTCGTCTGAATGACCTTAAAAGTGCCCCAAAATGTGCATCTGAAATGCCTAGAATCTTAATATCCATATTTCTCAAAATCCATGTGTTATTTCCAAAATTCGACTTCATATTCTTGTTCAGGGGGACAAATTGAGGGGGAAAAGGGTCGAACTTCGATTTTAGAGCGAACAATTCATAATTTTCTATTTTTAAAGAGAGCATAAAATAGTGAGGAAAATGTGTTCTAGGCGCGACATGCACCAGTACTAATTCCTGTCTGGTTTGTTTTATTCGGTCCAAGACTTCCAAGTATCAGACCTAAGCTTTCTCTTACGAGAAAATACCTGTATTTAGCCTTATTTCACCCTCATATCATCTTTTACATTCCTCAATATCCTCTCAAATACTTAGACTCATATTTCACCCTAAATTCAAGTCCTAGAACTCAAGACCAATCTTAAGGATTTCATTAAGGACTTCATTCAAGTCTCCATCTCCAATCATTCTCAAGTTCATATTCAAGCCTATGGTATATGGATTTCAACCATTGGTGTAACACCCCACACCTTACAATATTGGAATAATGCAAATAAAACATGACCTGGTTTGGACAATTAGAGCTAATTCTCAAAAGTGCTTGAATTTTGCGTTAATGGGCTATATGTGCATCTAGCGCTTAAGAGGGTCGAGTGTATACATGTTTTGTGTACAATTGAGGATATTACAGCCTTAAAATGAAGTAAGAGAATTAAGGTGCTTGTAGGACTTGGGAATCAAGAAGGTGAGTCAGCTACTTGCTTAGCTTAAATTGCTAACCAAACGAGACGAGATTCGGCGTCGAAATTGTCCAAGTTTGAGCGAGAAATTCATGTTAAGGTTATAACTTTGGTCCATGATTTAGCATCACATATGTAATATATGATCAGTCCAATAAGGATATAAAGAAAGCCGAAGACCATTACAATATTCTTAGCAAGTTAGGCCCAACTAGTTAAGAAGAAGAAATGTGAAAAATGGGAAGCAAAGGCCCATGTATTTGGAGCTCCAAAAGGCCCAAGGGAAATGAGGAAGGAGTTGCATCACCTAATTGGTGATGTAAGGCTCAAATAGCCTTAGTTTGTAGGCCCAGTATCACTTTAAAATAGGGTCAAAACAGCTCCCACAAAGCCATCGTTCATTTGAAACACTTGAACTCACAAAAAATAAACAAATTTGTCTTCAAAGTTCTCTCAACTTTTCTTCACTTTGTAAAGCAGCTGAAAGGGACTTTTAGGGTTATTATACAAGCCCTATACTTGAATATAGTGGTAAGTAAGTTTATACATGTGTTTAGTATGGTTTTCTTATGAAACACAAGGAAGAGATGCTAGTTACACTTGCTGAAATCTGTTAGATAGATTCTGTGCAGAAGGCTGCTACACCTTTCCATTTGTTTTGGTGATTTATCTATAGTTTTTAAGTTATGTTATGAATATAACTTGGTTTTATTAACATGGTTTGAGTTATAAATATCACCCTAAGGTTGCTTCCCTGGTTTTGGTTTCATGTAACAAGTTATCGAGTTATCTTAAGTGTTATGCTGATTAGAACTTGCGGGTTGTTGTGTATAAATCTATTAGCTCACGTCCTTCATGATTTCTTAAGTGATTTTATAGGACTGTTTTTGGTCTGTTTATATATGTAAATGTTGCTGGAACATTTTGGTTAAGGTTGGAATAGGTTTGGAGTTGTCAACGTCGAAATGTAGCGAAGGAAGGTAATGTTATGGTGTCCATTTTTAGATTGTATGGAATTGCTATGTGTTGAACTTTGTGGTCTATTGTAAGACTATCGAGAGTCTGAAACAAGATGTATATGACATATACATGAGAATTGTTGTTCGAAAATACGGTTATAAGTGAAAAGGTTGAACGAAATGCCTTGACGTCGCTAATTAAAAGCTTGCTGCCCTTGTGTTGTTTTGTTATGTGATTGGGCTACCAAGATGTGTTTATTGGCTGCTAATGCTAGTTTATCACCTACTATATTGTATATAATATTTGGAGGAAGGGAAGTTTATCTTGAGTTAGTAGCAAGGTCCGACAACGAGGTATGTAGGGTTACTTGATTTCGTATCACTTGGTATGAAACATAGATCCCTCGTGGGTACAGAAAGGCACTTGCCATCTCCGACACAACTACTAACCATGTCTCCAATATTTTACATGTTCATATGATTCCATACATAGTTACCTTCAAACCTGCCTAGATATTTTGACACCAAGTTACATGAGTTCCTGCTACAAAATAAAGTTCACAAGTTGTTCCATTTCATACTCATTGCATCATTTGTGTAATGTACTCTTTTCATTATCATATTGTCTTATGTGATCATCCCCATGGCATGTGCTACATGTACAAACTTACAGCTCCAATGTTATGGCCACTAAAAGAATCATTTCAAAGGTAACTGAAAGATAAAGTGTACAGTATTATGGGTGGAGCCCGAGGGATGTTCAGAAAGAACCTAGCATAGGGATGATCCTAATACAGTATTATGGGTGGACCTTGAGGGGGTTCAGAAAGAACCTTGCATAGGGATGATCTCGATATAGTTTACCACTGATTAGTTATTCATTTGTTTATAGATATGCATAGATTTTACAATACAGATTTTATAGTAAAGTTAAAGCGATATAGAGGACATAAAATACATGATTCCACAGCATAACTAAGGGTGGTCCCTGATCTTCCAAAGATTGATGGTTTCATTTGAGTTGTTACTTTATATACAATATATTTTGCCTTACATACTCAGTACATTGTCCTGTACTGATGTCCCTAATGGGGGACCTGCATTACATGCTGCAAGTATAGGTGCTAGTAGATCTCCTCAGTAGGAGTACAGGATATTCAGCTGCTGTCACCATGCTCTAGGTTGCTTCGGGGCTTTGTACATGTCTAGAGGTTACATGTTTTTATTACATAGTTTGCTGAGGCAGGGCCTGTCCCGACACTTGTCAGATGTTTTTCTTTATATAGAGGCTTTTTAGACTGTGTAAAGCACAGTGAAGTCATGTCTCGCACTTTAGATAGCGTGGCCTCAATGGCCTAGTCATATGCATTTTCTTTGGTCTTGTTATCACTGTTTATCCATTTAAAGGCATGTCTAACACAAAACCCCCTTATGGTATGTATAGGAAGCGTATAGTTACAGGTTGGTTCTCCCGATCCTTATCGGCAACGAGTGCTAGTCAGCCCTAACGGGACATTGGGGTGTGACAATTGGGTGCTTCCACCCATGGTGACCCTAATCTCCCTTTTCACTCAATCTTCATGATTTAAAGTTGATTTTACAAATGGGTTTACTATTTTGAATATGTCCATGAACTATATAAAGTTGTGACAATCTATGTTTTGAGCTATATATCTTGGATCTATTGTAAGATTTAATGAGGGATTTTGATGTATATTGAGTAAGGGTGTTGCAAGGTGTTGATTGATGGTTTTACAATGGATTTGATTGCATGATTTCATCCATAAATTGCATGGTCTTATATCCCCATTATACACCCTTCAAGTTTTTGATAAAATGTCCAGATATGATTTCTTGAGGAATTGAAGGTCTAATATATGTCTTACGAGTTGAATAACTTTGTGCTGATGAAACAAATATTTATATGAGATGTATTTATGAGAATTATCTATATTATTCCAAGATAACCATGCATTGTTGAGGGGGTACCATGCCTTTACCATTATGATAAAAGGGATGTAGTTCATTAACCAAATTGAGGGGTTGATACCTCATTAACCAAATTGAGGGGTTGATACCTCATTAACCAAATTGAGGGCTTGATCCTCATTAACAAAATTATGGGGTTGATCCCTCAATCGCCTTAGAGGTGGGTGGTGTAAGTTAATAACCAAATTGAGGGGTTGATAACTCAATCACCTAGGATGAGAGGTGGTAAGCCCATTAGCCAAAGGAATGTCTCTTTCTACTTACATACTATGTTCTATTTAAGCAAGAATTTACTTCAACCACCATTCATATATGTCATATTGTTATTATGTTATCCATTGCCTATGTTTATGTATTTCGATTATGTTGCTTATCTCTTGTTGCATTTTATTGTACATATTTAGTACATTCAAACATACTAATATATATTCTATGCCTACATGATGTTACCATGTAGAAACCGGAGCTCCTTCTGGTCATGCTTCTCCTGTACATGGCTAAGGGATCCTATTCAAGCTAGTTGGTAAGTCTTCATGTCAGAGGGTAATATCTATGTTCCTATGATATGTATTAAAGACTAGTTTTCCTTTTTGGCATACTATGACTATGAGGCTGACTCGATTGCTTGTCTTTGCCCTCGCTATGTTCCATGTTAGAGGTGTTATTGGACAATATATATTGTGCTTGAGGTTTGACTCACTTATGATATTAAGTCTATTTAAATATAAGTCTCTCTCCCATAGTCCTAGTTTCCCCTTTTTATATTTCTTATAATAAGCTATCTTTTTTCCGCGACTAAGGATATGTGAGGATATGTTATGAGGCTTATTTTGGGTTCGTTCAGGTTACCCATTCATCAGTCATTTCTAGGCGCTAGGCTTGGATTGTGACAAAGATGGTATTAGATCACTAGGTTGATAGATCCTCAACGTCTAACGCACACTATCGATTAAAGTCTTATTCATGGTTGTTTTGTGCACCACAACTATGAGTAGGAGGCTATGAGACGTTTTAGGAAAAGTCTCCCTTCTTTATGTTCTCAGTCATGATATAGAGTTAGAGTGACATTTTCCCCCTTAACGACTATTCTTTTCTATGCTAGATCATGCCTAACACAAGAGGAAGAAGAGTCCACTCTCCCAAGGATCAATCTACTCATGATAAGATCTGAGATGCTCTCACCATGCTTGGTTAAGTTGTGGCTAATCAAGCCAACCAAGGGACTCAAGCCTCTCATGCTCCTACCCGACATTTTGGGTGAGGGACTTCATGAGGATGAATCCTCCAGTGATATATGGGTCTAAGATAGATAAAGATCCACAAGATTTCATTTGTTAGGTCTATAATTTTTTGACTATCATGGGTGTTGGGTCAAATTAAAAGGCAGAGTTGGTGTCATACCAACTCAAAGGTGTAGTCCAAATATGATATGATCAATGGAAAGGATGGAAGGCAAATGTTAATATGGTTCTATGGAAGGAGTTCAAAGTGGCCTTTCTTAATTGATTCATCCCACTTGAGCTTAGGAAATCTAAATCAGTGGAGTTCATGAACTTGAAATAAAGTGCTATGAGTGTGAGGGGGTATGCCCCCAAGTTCACCCAACTTCAAAATATGCTCCTCTTTTAGTATCTGATACAAGGACTAAGATGAATAAATTTGTGATGGGTGTCTTTGAGTTGGTGAGTGAGGAATGCTGGTCCAGTTTGTTGATTGGTGACATGGATTTATCTTGGTTGATGACATATGCCGAGCAATTGAAGGAAGAGAAGATGAGGAAAAAGAGGGGTAAAGAGGGGAAAAGGGCCCATTTTGAAGGGAATTTCCAAAGTCCCAAGGATATTAACGATGCTATGTGTCCAACATGTGGTAAGGTTCATAGAGGCCCATGCTTGAAAGGCACCAAAGGATTTTGTGAGTTCTTAAAGTAACTTTTTAGAGGACATATGATGTGCTGTCAAAATACAACACATTTGGTGCATAAAACAAAGGATTTTGTGAGTTCTTAAAGCAACTTTTTAGTGTTTCAATCTATTTTTGTGTTAATCTTGTAGAAAAGTTAGGTTGGCATGATTTTGTAGAAAAGTTGCAGATTTTGCTGAAGCATAGGCCATACTAGCACACCTATGAGTCGTAGTTCACACTAGGAGTCATACATTTTGTCTTAGCAGGAATTAGAGAAAAAAATTAGAAATCTGTCGAGTAAAGGTCACTTCTACAAGCCCAGTCCATTAGTTGTAAGATACTTTATGACTCATACAAGTGGACTCGTAGCTAGAATTAGAGAGCCAAAATGTTGGACCAAAAATTAAAGACGAAGACTACGAGATCAATATACGAGTCATAGCCTAAGCAACTACTCGTACGTATGGGTTGTACTAGTTTAGTCCAAGATGCCAAGATCCTAATACAATACCTGGACTACGACTCATAGGCCATCCTACGAATCGTAACTGTGACATTTAACAGATGCCAACTGTATTTTCTGCATAAAATTGAGGGTTGTTTTGTGCACAATATAAATAGTTTAAGTTAGGTTATTTTGAGGGAGTTCGACCAGAGACATTACTCAAGGATATTTTATGAAGCTTTTATTAGGTTTTAAAGTAGATTATTTGTTCTTCCTTGATAGACTCATTTTGGGAAATCGCAAACCTTGCTTTGTGCACATTGTTGATCAATCAAGCTTGTGGGTTTGCAACTTGTGGTATTTATTTCCTTCATTATTATTCGTTAAACTCTCAACTATGTCTCTTATTTGGAATTTTCAATGTTTTGCTTTAGCCATGAGTAGCTAAGCACCCACAACTTGGGGTTGTTAGAACCATGGCTAGTTGACTTGAATTGACCTAGGTTTTGTGCATATTTATGATTAGGGTTTTGTATGTATTGTTTATTTTCCTTCATGATTAATGTTGTTTGGTGGTGGCCAACACCAAACCCTACCTACTATTACGATCTCGATCAAGGTAGTGATGAATAGAAAAAGGGAATTAAATAACAGGATTCGGTTGATATTTTCCCGTCTAATTGACCAAACCTGACCAAGATGAGGTTTACTGTGACAATAGGTAATGATTAGTTGGCAACCATTGTAGCCGACCAAGTGCCATGGTAAAATTTAACCTTCACCTTCACAAGAGGGCTGGACAACCTAAGTTACCATCCTTCATGCAATAACTAATCATTGTTATGTTATCTTAGGATAATTGAGTCAACGAACCATGGGGAACACAATTCTAAAGTTGTTCCCAAAATTGAGCATTTTCCCGTAATCTAGTTAGCATTTATTTTATGTTGTTTTTAAATCACAAAATGAGTTGATTTCACTATTAGTTAATCCTAGTGTAAATTTCTACAATCCCTTGTATTTTACTTTTTCTATTTGTTCTTGTTAGTAATTCTAGGAACAGGTTGGTTGACACCATGGTTGAGCAGAAGCTTTATACTGCAATCGATTTATTGGAAGCTTTACAGAGGCGTGCCTTATTTCATGGAAAAAGTCTGAGGATCCCTAAATTCACCTTTAGAGTTTAAATCAAACATTGAGGGAGGTCCTTGGGGCAAGAGATCCTATTTGGGAGGCTATGGCTCTCTAAGTTTTTCCCATGGCTCTCTGAAATGAAGTTGCAGAATGGTGGTCAATCCTCCCACCTAATATTTGCTCAAGCAGGGGTGAAGTACAAAGAGTCTTCAAAAGTATGTTTATAAGGAGACCAATATGCAAAGGCTACAAAACAACATTTATAACTTCAAAACAGTGCCAGGAGAACATTTAGTAGTGGCTTAGGAGAGATACAAACAGTGTTTGGTTGCAAATCAAAACCATGGTCTAACTGATCCTGAATTGACAACTAGCTTCTATCGAACACTAACTTCTAAACTATAAGGACAGGCTGACACATTGTTTAGAGAAGAGTATTGAGAGTTCTTAAGGTGGACATTTAACGAGATAATTGAGACCATGGGAAAGCTATCTATAGTTGTTAATGTCTACCAACCCCTTTAGGGATAACTCGGACCAACCACTAGCATATCTATGGGAGCCTCTAGTAAAACCAAAAGCGAAAATGCTACACAGTTGACTAGGTTACCCTACTAGCATTGTATCACAACCAACTAACCCGGATGGAGCATATTCTTGATCAAGTCCTTACCAAGGTGAATGGGTAAGATTACATCATTATTGAGATACAGTTTAACATCCTCAAAGGTAATTACAAATTGGAACAACAAACTATATCAATACAACGTCTAGGTGATAGGATTGAACAACTCATTAGTAACTAGATACAATGTATGATGAACAAAAGAAAAGTAAAAGGAGCAATGATGGAGCGAGGAAGTCTTAGTACTCATACATGACAAAGTCGAGCCACGATGTAAAACAAGGCACTTCTTGGGATGCGATCCAAGCTTCTTATGTTTGTTGCTTTATTTTTAGACATTTTATCATATTTTAACTATTGATTATTAAGTTAGGATACATTTGAAATTATTGAGACTTTGAAATAGTTGCATTAATTGATATTTGGTGTATCTTAATGATAGGATGCAGGAACAAACCAAGAGCTGAAGAATGGATAAATCATGTTGTGAAATAGTTTCTATGAGCAAGTTTATGAGTTATAGTTAATGTTATGACTCATAGTCATGCCTCATAGAGAGAAACAACAAATATCAGAAAGTGGCATCTATACTACGAGCAAACCTTTCTATTCGTAAGACTTTTTACGAGTTGTAAGTGGGGTTCATGGTCCTCAGGTATGAAATCAAAATTATTCCAAGTATTCGGATTACTAAGGGACCAGGACCTACGAGTCGTAAGATGTCACGCGACTCATAATCGGGGTCTCGTAAGACCAAACTATAGAATTTTAAAGGACGAACCATTGTGAATTTTAAGACATTTGCATTTTTTGGGTCTTCATGCCTATTTATGAAGCATCCTGTTTAAGTTTATAACTCCCCCACCATTCCCTAACATCATTTTATACCCCTTCACATTTTTCACCTACTAGAATTCCCCAGAAATTAAAGTGTGCACCAAGAATTTTGTTGACTTTTGCTTCTTGTCATCATTCATTCATTCATCTAGTAAGTTTTCATTGTTAAAATTGGTTCATATTTGAATAAGCTCTTGTCTAATGGATGCATAGGTAAATGCCTTAGGAGCATAGTCATGTGAAGGCAATTGTAATAGTAAGAAGAATATGATACAAAAATGGTTGCTTCCTTAATATGATGATCTTATGATTTGTCGTGTACTTTATTAGTCGTTATCATATGAAGATCATGTGGAACTGAAATTTTGGGTTGAGGAGTGTTACCATGTTACTTCAGAATATGTGATGATCCTGATACCTTTGAAAGAATTTAGAACTGTTAAGGGTTGATTGTTGCTTTGCTTAGATTTGCTAAGGTGTCATCCATGCCTTTTGGTTGCAAACTTCTATGCTTACTTGAGGGATTGTTGATCTTAATGAAAAAGTTAGTGACATTTAAGATGCATTCTATTTTCTGCTACAAAGACTCACCATGAGTCTTTGTCTTCACTATGAGTCATAGTGACTCTTCGTAGAAGGCAACAGTCATCTAGGGTGCCTTATTATTTTCCAGGCAAGAAACATATACGACTCATAGCATCTATTATGAATCATAATGGTGACCTCATGGACCTAATTTGACTTCTCTAACCAAATCTAAAATGAGTTATAATCCAAGTCTATGACTCATAGACTCACCCTAAGAGTCATACCAATGCCTCATAGCTTTTTCTAGAATATTTTTTATTTTATATGATGCAGCCTTACATCTAGTTCGGTTTATCTTAGTACTTATAATGTTCTTATATAACTACCCCTTTTGCTACTTATTAGTTGGAATACAGCATATTGGCACTAACGCTTTAACATATTTGTGGAGAAAATGTCTTCAAGAGGATGATGGGGTGCTGCTTCTATTTCAGGTCATCGCCTAAGAGATGAGTCCTCCGAGGGAACAGTCAACCGAAGAGATGCATGTGCACTATGACCAAGTAGTAAATGTGCCTTTGGCACTAGTACAATCAACCAGGGTGTCGATATAAGTAAGCAGTCCCTCCTAGTATGATGATAAAGGTGAAGAAACTGAGTCAGATGATGATGATTCCATTTCGAATGCAGATTCTTTTGAGGTGTCTCAGGCTCATTCCGAAGAGATTGCTCCTCAATAGCCTGATGATTCAGCATACACAGTCATCTCTATCGGCCATTCAAATACAAGATGGTGTGTTCTGGGTATGAAAAAAATATATGACAAAGGAATAGAGCTAAAGTGTCAAGGGAGGTCGGTCCATAGATTTCACGAGGAGGCTAGGTTGAAGGATTATGAGTTGAAGGGTGTGCCAGGTTTAGAAGCAGAGATTGATCACCATGGATTAGGAGGGTTATCACAAGTGTTGGAAAACTATCTGCTTTACTTGGTTTGAGAATTATATGCTTTATATTATGCTACTATATGTAGCAACCTTCCAAGGCTCATGAAGCCCATTAAGGCACCACGATTAAGCGAAGTCATGTTCAAGGTGAGTAGTCGATATCTAGTAAAGACTATTCAAAGGATGCAATTTGGGCCAATTACAAAGTCCCATACTCTATAGTAGAAAATGACCATAGGATGGTAGACTTAAGAAAAATAGTTAATTAGAATGATACCGAGCTGAGAACGGAATTACTAAGGTAGATGGATGGCCAAATTTGCGAGGAAGGTGGTGAGCCGATATGGGTTACAAACCATGCCAAGAATATTCTAAAGGACCATCTCTCATTTAGAGCAAAGCTCTGGTGGTCTATTATCTTAATACGTATCAAGCCCACATTCACGGATAATGTGGTCACATTAGAGAGGGTCATATCGTTAGCGAGCATATTGGCAGGGTATGAAATTGATTTTGCTCGTGTCTTGTCAAACAGTTCCTTGAGTCAACCATTTGCACAAATTAAACATTGCCATTCCCTATTATGATTCATATATTATGGAAGGAAGCGGGTGTGATGGTGTCACTTCACTTGGACCCTTATGTAGAGGCTTTGTGCATAATGGACCCCAGCCTAATCAAGGCTTATAACAACCCAATCGCCGTATAGAGATCTATACCATCTCCTATTCCAGAGCCTTTCCTATAGATCCTTAGGTCCCAGCTCTATCTTTCTCTACACAGGAACTACTTTGCCCACTACAGAGCCCATACCTGCAGCTGAGATCGAGTTGACACCTTCATCCAGCACTCCAGCACCAGTAACTTCTTATTTACATATTGGCCCTCTTTTATTTGCTGTTTCATTTTATACTTTATTGCACAAGGTTATTGTAGCAGTGGGAAGGCTACGAGAATTATCAGCACTGGTTCGACAATTGATTGATCAATCTATTCAAGACTAAAGAAAGGATGAGGGCATTTTCCCGAGATTTAGTTAATGATAAAGTCCGAGTGATTGATGCATGGGTCAATGCATTCGAGGCTAGAGTACAAAAAAAGCTCGAGGGTGCTAGGGCTGCCAACATGAGTGCAGTGACTGATGAGATGGCTAGGTTCAAAGCCAATTTATTGTAGCTATTGGTAGCCCCATTCCAACCCTAGAGATAGCATAGGGAGGGGACGAGGCTTCTTATTGGCTCTCCAACCATACAGAGACCTAGGGAAAGAGGCCTCTTAAGCAAGCTGACCCAGAGCCGACCTTGAAGAAGCAAAGATATGAGGAGGATGCCATACCTGCTGAGGAGGTACAGAATTCAATTATGTTGGTGGCTATGAAGAGAGAGAGAGAGCACAACATATCCTGCCTAGAGAGAGTATTTTCGGCACTGCAAGAGAGGAGGAGAGACAGCCTCAGGATCGTATTTATCAGACCGAGACTGGTGCATGAGCACTAATATGTTTGACGTCTTTTGATCCCAGTTTTATCTTGACAGTTTGGATAGTTTGTTCTCTTTTAAGACAATAATGTTTTTGTGTGGTTTTTGTTGTGTTTTAATTATATTGATGTTGGATGTTATTTTTGCTATCACTTTTAACATTTATTTTTTGCTTTTAATGAATGTATGTATATATATCTATGTTATAATGTTTTGTTCTTCTTTTTTCTTTACTTTGAGGACAAAATATCATCTTTTGGTGGGGTGGTGAAAGTTAAGGATTAAGGTGAACTGTGAGTAGCCTCAAGTCCATAACTTCCCCAAATTTTCATCCCAAGGTTTTCTTCCCGTGTTTCATTTTTCTTGTGAATGTTTAATTTTCTATTGAACTGACATGTTTTTGGAAGTATAGATAATTTGTAAACGCATAGTAATGTTATCTTACGACATATATATAACTCTTAAATTTTCTTTAAACTTTTGATATAAAATTGCCCTTAAACTTTTTGAGGTTGTGGTTATTGATTCATTCAGACATTTTTAGGGTATATGGCAATGTTTGTTTTGATATTGTGAAGGTAAGTTGAGATTGAAAGCATGACCTGTGAGTCTATACTTGATTGTGGATGCAAATGCCATGTATGTTGTGAGCTTATTTTGATGCATTCATGTACTATTATGTGGAATCAGAACTAGCCCTAGTACTCTAAGATTGATTTGGTGAATTGTTTGATTTGTAAGTGACCTTTGTTCTGATAGTAAGCCCACTTTTACCTAAATGGCCTACCAAATGTACTAGCGAATCCCTTGTTCCAAATGTTTGAGCTTCTCATGTACTCATATTTTTTCTTGACACCTTCTAACCTCACATCCTTTGATGAAATACCGTGATATTGTCCCTGATCTATTATTGAACATATGGACCTTGATTGAGGCTATAAGCCTAAGTTGAGGGTGGCCCTTATTGTGGTAAAGTAACAAAAATGAGGTAGTTAGTCGAGGCAAAAAGAAATAAAATGGATAATCATGAATTGGGTGAATAAAAACAAACAAAAGAGTTCCTTGAGTTGAAAAGATTAGGAAAAATAAGCTCAAAATGAAGGCATAGCTGAAAAGTGAAAGAATAACCTGGGAAAATGCTTAAAAAGGGGGAAGTAAGGGAGGAGTTGGTAAAGGGGTTAGTGTATGAAAGTAAAAAGTGTTGGTAAACATGATTTAAGGGTAGCTTTTAGTCATAATTTGCCCAAAAACCATACCAAAGCCCTCTGAGCCCATGTTACAAGCCAATAAGTCCTAAAGTGGTCCAATCCACTAAAATTGAGTATGGGGGCAAGCTTATGGTGTTAGTCATTATGCATGAATCTTAACTGTGAGAGTGATAATGCTTCCCTAGTCCTTGATTTCTGAATATACTTGAGTGAGTATAACGAACTTTTTTCTTGTGAGGGCATTTGCACTACTTGATTAGCATATGACTATGCCAGTGATTGTGGAAAATTGATGCTCTTTAGTTTATCATGGTTGGATTGCTAGGTATGTCATTTTGTTCCTGTTTGCTACATAGTTGTAAATCCAGTTTTGAAAATGGTAGTTGGGTACCTAAATCAAAGAAAAGTTGATATCTATGCCATTAGTCTATTTCTCTTTGTCTGTATAGATTGAGTCATCACTTGAGGACAAGCAATAATTCTAAGTTGATGGTTTTGATATGATGTCAAAATACAATAGATTTGGTGCCTGAAATAAAGGATTTTATGAGTTTTTAAAGCGACGTTTTAGTGTTTTTGTGTTAATCTTGTTGAAAAGTTAGGTTGGCATGATTTTGAAGAAAAGTTGCAGATTTTGCTGAAGTATAGGCCATACAAGCCCACCTACGAGTTGTAAGTCATGTCATAGCAAGAATCAAAGACCAAAAAATCAAAAATTTGCCAACTGAAGGTCACTTCTATGAGCCCAGGCCATAAATAGTAAGACATTCTACGAGTCGTACAGGTGGACTTGTAGTGAGAATCAGAGAGCCAAAATATTGTACCAAAAACTGAAGACCAAGACTACGAAATCAACATACAAGTGATAGCCCAAACAATGATTCGTAACTATGGATCATACCAGTTTAGGATGCTAATATCCTAATACAAGACCACAACTAAGACTCTAAGCCATCCTACGAGTCATAACTGTGAAATTTACCAAATCCCACCTGTCTTTTCTATATAAAACTTAGGATTATTTTGTGCAGAATATAAAAAGTTTAAGTTAGATTATTTAAAGGGAGTTCAACTAGAGACATTACTCAAGGATATATTTTGAAGCTTTTTATAGGTTTTAGAGTAGATTATTTGTGCTTCCTTGAAAGACTCATTTTTGGAAATTTCAAACCTTGCTTTGTATGCATTGTTGATCAATCAAGCTTGTGGATTTGCAACTTGTGGTGTCCATTTCCTTTATCGTCATAGGTGAAACTCTCAATTATGTGTCTTATTTGCATTTTTGTGTGTTTTGCTTTAGCCATGAGTAGCTAAGCACCCACAACTTGGGGTTGTGGGAAACATAGGTAGTTGACTTGAATTGACATAGGTTTTGTGCATATTTATGATTAGGGTTTTGCATGTATTATTTATTTTCCTTTATGATTAACGTTGTTTACTGGTGGCCAACACTAAGCGTATCGATTGTCACGATCTCGATCAATATAGTGATGAATAGGAAAGGGGAAGTAGATGACAGGATTTGGTTGATGTTTTCCCATCTAATCGGCCAAGCATAACCAAGGGGAGGTTGATTGGAACAACAGGTAATTGTTATTTGGTATGCCACAGTAGCCGACCAAGAGCCATGGTGAAATTTGACCTTCACCTTTACAAGAGAGCTGGATGAATCTAAGTTATCATCCTATATGCAATTTACTAATCATAGTTATATTATCTAGGGTAATTAAGTCAATGAACCATGGGGAACACAATTCCCAAGTTGTTCCCAATTAAGCATTTTCTCGTAATCTAGTCAGCTTTTATTTTATGTTGCTTTTAAATCACAAACCCCTCTTTTAGAGATTGTAGTTATAAATACTAGGAATAATTAGTAGTGAAATCCTATTGTTAAGCCCTTTTATCTGTCTAGATTCGATCCAAACCTTGATTAGGTTACCTACTAAAAGCAACCACTTTCTTATTGGAGCATGACCATCATCAGCATAAGTGGAAGGATTGTCCTTGTAATTAAGGTAAGGCTAAATATGTTCATCCTCAAGGTGGTGCCCCAAGGGACTATCTGTTCTATGCTCTCCAAGGAAGGCGAAGGGAAATGAGGCACCCAATGTTGCCATCGGTAAGTTGAAGTTTCTTTTGACCTGGATATGTATGCATTGATAGGTCTAATGTGTCACTATTTCTTCCATTGCTCTTACGGTTGCTAGTGGGTTCCTTGTGAGTCCCGAGTTGTTGTGTGAAATTGTTTGTGTTTATTTCGTTGGTGGTGTTATTGTTTATGTGTAAGGCTTTTGGGGCTTTTTACATGATCTTATTGCTTTAGGTCTTGTCTTGTGCTTTGATTGAATTAGGTGTGGTGGTTTTTGATGTCATACTTGAGGCAGATTAGTTGCATGTAAATATGTCTTCATTATTTATAAGGCCCATAGGGTTAGATTCCAATTCCCTAATAAAACCATCTCTGAGTGGGAGGTTGTCATGTAGTAGCAAAAGAGGTAGGTCCATTCTTGTCTTAAGGTTCAATTGATCTCCAAGTGTTGCCCCATGTTCTTATTGCATAAAAGTCTTGCCTTGTGATCTTGGTTGAACTTAGGTGGTTGTGTTGGAGGAGTTAGGGTAGTTTGGGCTACTTGCATAGCATATTTCAAATGATTGTAGAACCCGTAAAGTTGTCATTTGATGGTTGAGGATGGTCGATCTATTTGGTCAACTACAATGGATAGTCATTTATCTAAGATTGATCTTTGGTTTGAACTTTGTCCCCAAGTGAGCATTCTTAGTATTGGTAGAGTTGTTTGGTTGATTCATGCATTTGCTATGTTTATGGGTCTCTAGAATAGGGTCTTAAAACCCTACCGTGGTATGTTTGCGCTAGTCCCTAGTAATGTAGTATTGATTAATTTATAGATTGTGAATCATTTAGGAGTAGTGTTGTAAAGTCTTTAGAATGAGAGGTTATTTGTTTAATATGATGAATGTGAATGGTGGGTAACAAAAAGGTGGTTAGAGCTCCTTAAGAATTATGGTATGAGTGTGCATTAGTTTCCCCATTGAGGCTAATTGTGTGGTTGGTGCTCTAAGTAGGATACCTATGGGTAACCTATTATATTCAGATAATTGTGGTAAATAGGAGACTAGTGAGGTCCATCGATTGATTTGATTGGAAGTTAGGATGAGAAAAGTTGGGAATTGTAGTATAGTGTTCTTGGTGGTTCAAAATATTCTTGGGTTAAGAGGTCTAGATTGGGCAAGACCTTGATTCTGCCTTATTAGAGTTAGAAGTTTTTTGTTAGAAGATGATAGAGTGGAGGTTGTCTCCCAAGGGGGAGATGGTGGTTATGGTACCAAGTGGGTAGGTTCATTTAAGGTTGGCAATTGAGTTGAGGATTGTGAGTCCTTATAGAGTGTAGAGGGAGGTTGGTAAGGTTGCCTAAGTTTTGGCAATTGCCTATGGTAGGGGAATGGTTTATCTGATTTGACATGCTTCTAGGTTGAGAGGATGTATTGGTGACTCTAGTGCTATCGAACTCTTTGAAAATATGGGTGAGGTGGAGTATAAGTTAGCTTAGAAGGAGGTCCTAGTGGAGGTGTTGGGTGGATGGATGGAGAAGTTGATTGATGAGGATGTAGTGTTCGTCAAGGGGAGCCGATGCAAGCATGGAGAAGTAATATCCATATTTCTTTCATTCTATTCAATCTTATGATGATATGTCAAGTCCTTTCCATGATTCCAAATCTTATGTTTCAGCCCTCATGTCATTCATATGCATTCATTTTTAAGTTGGCAAATTTTTGATAAGTTTAACACTTAAGTTGAGATTTTTGAAATGATGTTTAAGTGCATTGTTACAACCTCATGTGGGCTGAAACTCTCTTGGTTACGTTTCCTTTGTACGTTCTTTGACATTTGGGGACAAATTTCCCAAGGGGAAGATAATGAAACTACCCAAAACGTGCACGACAATGTGCCTTGGAAATGCCCAAAATATTAATTTCCATATATCTCAAAATCAATGCGTTATTTTGGAAATCAGACTTCATATTCTTCTTTAGTGGGTCAAATTTAGGAGGAAAAGGGTCTAACGCCAATATTGAACGAACAATTCACAATTTGGATTTTTCAAGAGAGCACAAAAACAATGAGGAAAGAGCGTTCTGAGTGCGACGTGCACTATTACTAATTCTTGTCTAGTTTTTTTATTCGGTCCAGGACTTCTACATCTTGGGCCTAAGACATCCACATGAGAAAATACCTATAGTTAGCCTTATTTCACCCTCATATCATCCTTAATAATCCTTAATATCCTATCAAACACTTAGACTCATATTTCACAATAAATACATGTCCCAAAACTCAAGACCAATCTTAAGGATTTCATGAAGGAGTTCATTCAAGTTTTAAGTCTCCATCTCTAATCTTTTTTTATATCAACTCCAAAGCTAAGGTATGTGGGTTTCAACCATTGGCTCCTTCCACCCATGGTTCCCTATCTCCCTTTTCACTCAATTTCCATGATGTAAAGTTGAATTTACAAATGGTTTTAATAGTATAAACATATTTATGAACTATGTTAAAGCTATGTAAAGTTGTGACTGTTTTCCTATGTTTAGAGCTATAAATATTTGATCTATTGTAATATTTGATGAGGGGTTTTGATGTATATTGCTTGAGGGTTTTTAAGGTGTTTATCTATGGTTTTACAATGGATTTTCTTGCATGATTTCATCCATAAATTGCATGGTCTTGTATCCCGATTACATACCCGCCAAGTATTTGATAAAATGTCTAGATATGATTTCTTGAGGAATTGAAAGTCTAATGCATGTCTTACGAGTTGAATGACTTTATGATGATTAAATAAATGTTTATATGAGCTATATGTATGAGAATCATCTATATTATTCAAAGATGACCATGCCTTGATGAGGGGGTACCACACCTTGACCACTATGATAAAAGGGATGATCTTTGTTAACCAAATTGAGGGGTTGACAACTCATTAATCAAATTGAGGGGTTGATACCTCATTAACCAAATTGAAGGGTTGATACCTCATTTACCAAATTGAGGGGTTGATACCTCATTAACTAAATTGAGGAGTTGATATCTCATTAACAAAATTATGGGGTTGATACCTCAATCGCCTAAGAGTTGGGTGGTGTAAGTTAATAACCAAATTGAGGGGTTGATACTTCAATCACTTAGGATGGGAGGTGGTAAGCCCATTAGGGAAAGGATGGTCTCTTTCTAATTACATACTATGTTCTATTTAAGTATGAATTTACTTCAAGCACCATTCATATATGTCATATTGTTATTATGCTATCTATTGCCTATGTTTATGTATTTCGATTATGTTGACTCTCTTGTTACATTGTATCCAAAATACTTAGTAGATTCAAATGTACTAATGGATAATCTATGCCTACATGATGTTACCATGAAGGAACTGAGCTCCATTTGATTATCCTCCTCCTCCATGTACTAGTGTTTTCCATTTAAGCTAGTTGGTGAGTCCTCATGTCCTAGGGCAATATCTATGATCCTATCCTATGCATTAAAGATTGATTTTCCTTTTTGGTATACTTTTACTATGAGTGTCAACCTAGTTATTTGTCTTGGCCCCCTCTAAGTTCCATGTTAGAGGTATTGTTGGACAAGATATGTATTGTGCTTAAGCTTTGACTCACTTATAATATTCAAGATATTTAAATATATGTCTTTCTCCCATAGTCCCAATTTCCAATTGTTTATGTTTATTATGATGAGCTATCTTGCTTCCACGACCAAGGATGTGTGATGATATGTTATAAGGCTTGTTTGGGGTTCCTTCGGGTTCCCCATTAACTGGTTATGTCGAGTCCCTAACCTTGGTTAATGAGGTATCAGACCCTCAATTTGGTTAATAACGTATCAACCCCTCAATTTGGTTAATGAATATCATCCCTTTTATCGTATATAGTGGTCAAGGCTTGGTACCCCCTCATCAAGGCATGATCATCTTAGTATAATATAGATAATTGTCATAAATATAGCTTATATAAACATTCATTTCATCATCATAAAATCATTTAACTCATAAGATATGCATTGAACCTTCAATTCCTTAGGAAACCCTAGCCAGACATTTTATCAAATACTTGGCGGGTGTGTGATGGGGGTACAAGACCATGCAATCTACAGAGGAAATCATGCAAGAAAATCCACTATAAAACCATTGATCAACACTATGCAACACCTCAAGCAATATACATCAAAACCCCTCATCAAATCTTACAATGGATCCAAGATTTATAGCTCAAGACATAGCGAAACAGTCACAACTTTATATAGCTTTAACATAGTTCATAGACATGTTCATAATAGTAAATCCGTTTGTAAAATAAACTTTATATCATGCAAATTAAGTAACAAGGAGATTAGGGTACCATGAGTGGACGGACCCAATGGCTAAAACCCACATACCTTAGCTTTGGAGAACCCTTGAAGAAGATTGAAAATGAATACTTGAAGCTTGAATGAAATCATTGATGAAATCCTTAAGATTGGTCTTGAGCTTTGGGACTTGAATTTAGGTGAGATATGATTTGACGTGTTTGAGTGAGAATTAGGGATTGCTTAGGATGATATGAGGATAAAATAAGGCTAAGTTATTGGTAGTTTCAAGTTTGGGAACCCTTAGGCCCAACACTTGAAAGTCTTGGACTGAAGTTAAAAACTAGGACCAAAATAACATTGCCGCAACACGGACTACTCACTGGAATTTGCATTTCTGCACATACAAGTTCTACAAAAATGGGCATATATTCTTCATCCGAACTCAGAATGAGTTCAAACTATATGTGTTGGAGAGACCATTCAAAGACCTTTTATTTAGTAGGTTGTGGGTCACCCAATTCTTTATGTTCTAGGAGATATGCCCATTTAAATTTGACCCTCCTAAATCACTTTTTTTGCGATTTTTGGATTTTGATGCGGTTGCTCTAAAATTTGGGTTAGATCCATTATCCACTCAATGTTGCCCCTTGAATAAGAATATGAAGTCAGATTTTTAAAATAATGAATGGATTTTTCAGATATATGAAAATTAATAATCCAAGCATTTCCAATACATATTTTCAGGCGCTTTTTGGGTCGTTTCATAGATGCAACTTCAAAAAATTATCCCTTCATTGGATCTCACTTATGAACCCCACTCTAAGGCTCGCGGAAACTTCCATGGCCCATAAAGTGTGTTCTAGATCAGCAAAAGCTATAACAACTACACACTTAGCCCAAAAGATTGCCAAATCCTATAATCCTGAAAACCAAATATAAAAACACGTCAAACCCACTAACATCATTTCGAGATCACACAAAATATCAAGTTTTAAGCATCAAAGTGTTGGGTTTTGATAAGACATCAACACCTACAACATAAATTTGTTGCTTATCCTCAAGCGGCATTCTCAATCTACATAAGCAATACAATAACAGACACTAACCTTAATCTAATGATACACATAATCTCCAATTCAAGCACAAATACCCATACGACTTATCAATGCATATCGGATAGCTATCAAATAAAATATTGAAAATCAATACACGTAATAGAGTAAGTATGATAAGCAAGGTAACCATAGATAAGAAACAATCATTGAATTTGTCTATGACTAATAGTGCTATGCAAGTGCCCTCACAAGAAAGAAGTTTGACATCCCACTCACGATAATATATTCAAATTTGTTGCTCGGGACTACGTAAAATCACTCATTCCCACAATGGATAATCAAATACCATGCTTAATATCATATGATTGCCCCTATACCTAGAACTATGATGTTCGACTACTTGGACTAGGATCACTATAGGGCATTCTTGTCTTGCAACATAGGATCAAGGGATTTGGTATGATGTTTGGGAAACACAGTGACTAATGGCCCTCCTTGACACTATGTTATTCTACAATTTTTCCCTACCAACACTATCATTTCTCAACTCATCCTCCCTTTCTACTATTTCAAGCTTTTATAGGCACCGTACTCTCATTTTTAGCTCATTCCTTTCTGTTGTCACATCATTTCTCTTTTTAGCTCATTGGTTAGGCATCTATTAATTTTTGATGCACCCATAGCACATTTTTGTCCTTTTCTCCATGTATCACTATCATCTATGCCATTTTATTTTATTACCTTAGACCAACCTTCCTCAGCTTAGGTTTTTGCCCTATGTCAAAGTGCACAATATCCAACCTATGAACTAGGGCAAATTTTTGTAACCACCCTCATCTTAAGCATTTTGCCTCAGTTGAGGTGCACAACATTCAAGGAAGGACCTAGACAAATTTCATGATTTTACATTCAACAAGACTAGGTTTCTTAGGTATTTACAAAGAAAAGGGTACATGCAAGGTTGAAATATGGATCAAGGGATGCATTACATGTTTGGTTGGTTCGTTAGGCTATGTAGACTGATAAGAACAGTGGCCTAAGATTATTTTCCAATCCACTAACCTATAGTATAAGCCAGAGTCTTAGGGCAATATCTGAATTGAAACACAATACATGAATTTACCAAAGAAAGCTCACACACATGACATTGATTGCACTATTAACATAGACTCTCAGATCATGCTTTTCATCGTAATTAAACCTCAGTTTCAAAAAAAATTGCCACCAATCAATTAAACATTATGGTTGTTGTCAAGACTAACTTACAAAATTTTGATGGTCTCATTTTTCACACAAAAACTAACATATGTCGTAGACTTCAGTACTATATGCTACTGATACTACCTACACATCCAAAACATGCTGGTCCAATAGAAAATAAATGTCCTTGGGGAAAAGAGCACCAGCTAAAAAACCCTCAGATTCAAAATTTTGGATACTTATAGGCCAGAGTAACTCAGACTTCAGTAAGGTCCATAACTACCCACACCCTACTGAAAAGGATTTGCATTATCCGTAATGCATAAACTATCACAACAATGATACACAGGGATCCAAAAAATATACCTGCACATCTAAGCGCCAGTCTTTTGCTGAGTCTGACCACCCTCAACCTATCTAGTGGTCACCTTAGCAATGGGTGCATATCCAGAGGGTCTAACACTCCTTATCCTCTCTATCTCACGTGCTCGCTGTTCTTACTTGTCCTACATGGAGTGAAGCTGAGCATGTTCAAACAACTGCTCCTCTATCATCCTTGTTTCTTGCCCTACGGCATACAGATTATCAATGCAGGGCTATTTCATAAGGTAGGAGAGTGGTGGATCCTTAGGGGAAAATAAATCTACCGCTACATCAGTTGGATCAGCCTATGAGAGCATAATCAGTGCTAAGTAGACTAAAGATACAAGATATCTGTCCAAATGTTTGTCAGGTATGCAAGCGATTCTAAGCTAAGGCTTTTCTCTAGTCGTCTCCAAAATGCATTGATGTGGCTATCTAGTTGTGTGAATCTCTCCTATATAGAAAGCACAATGTAAGTCTTCATAAATGGCCTAGTGAAAATAAGGAAGCATCTACTATAGTAACTAAGTCAACTTGGGCTCAGTGCGAGCCTACCTCTGGGCCATAGCCTGAATGGATGTTGCTAATACAAAAACCATGCCAGCGGGAGCTGTATGTGTGGGCATGACTTTTTGTGTAGTTGTCATAGTAGTATGCCCCCTCTATATGTTAATTGCTTTCTTTAGTGGCCCCTTAGAAATGGGAGCAACAGTGGTTGAAGAAGATAAAGAATCAGGTGATGGTACTACAATGAACATCTCTAGCATCTAGACTAGAGGGCGTAGTGCTCGCCAATGGGCTACCAAATTCTCATTACCCTTTATCATGCTAGTATTCAAAGTCCTTTGATCTTAAATTTGTGTGTCCTAATGCTAAAGTATATCCACCCCCGTCGCTATACAATGATGATATATCAAGCATAGGAAGGGGATAGACATGGAACTCTTCAAGGCCGCCTCATGAATCTACTCTGCAATAAGACGAGCCCTATCTATGTCGTAACTAGTCAAAATACTTGCAATAATTGCTTTACAATCTGGAATCATAGTATCATTTGCATATGTGGGGTAGACTTACTATCTCACCGCAGCCCACCAAAACTTCCCAATAAAGCTGAGGGAGGCTTTCACTATGGGCTGCAATGAAGTAGATACCAAGTCAGGGTCCTAGCCTTACTTAACAATATAGTAAGCTTTCCATCTTATCATAGTGTCCTTGTGGGTCATATCTCTAATTAGGACCTTCTCCCGAGTTCTCCCCAATTTGTAGTCAAACTATGTTGTGGTCCTAGGGGCCTAGTACTTAGGACCAAATAACATGTAATGAATGGAAGTCTCTGAGAAATCAACCTATACACCCCTCATCCTAATATATGTAAACTGGGGCTTAGTGTGGGGTCTTTTTTGATTAAGGAGAGAACGTAGACTGTGGTCGCATAGGATGCAAAGAACTCACAAACCCATGGCAGGGAGTACTTCCCTGATGGTGCTGCCAACCACTAATGTCTATATCGGGTAATATAGTCCTAAAACAAGGGATGTTGTCTAGCCCTGAGATGATAATCCAAGGATCCACAAATATGAAGCAAGTTGATTGACCCTGCTCATTCTATTGTACATCATCTGTATTGATACATTGCATACCATGTACACACCATCAGTTAGAAAATGCATCTACAGGTGACGGTGGCGGTTTGGATCCTGCTAAAGACTTAAACTCTAACTCCTCTCTAGATCTAGACTTGAATACATCTATAGAGGAAGTCATCCTTATTGAACTGTTGTCTCTATCACCTCTCTCATCAGACTGGTAAAGGCAAACCATGATGACTTGAGTCTTGCACTACCCTAACTATCTAGCAGTAGCTCATGTCTGTGGTCGCTTAGCACCCACATTATGTTGTACAACGAGCTCCCCTAGAGATCCACTAGCCTCATGATTGCCCTAGATGACCGAGGGCTTATCCCTCAGCCTCCTCTACATTGCCTATATCTTGCTCTTCCTTGGTTTTGGTGCCATGGTACCTAAAATGCACAAATTCAGCAACACGATTAGCCCCTCAACTATAGAAATGAAAATCAAGAACATATTAGAACTAGTGATAGATGAGTCTACATAGGCTCATTTACAAGTCTAGTGAAAACTATAAGTAGTAGAAGACCCTCGTAGATGGCACAGTGTAGTTCACTTAGTTACTGGAATAAAATCTACGAGAATAGGTATAACTCTAAGAACACTCTATGAGTTATGGACTAAGTCGTAGAAGTGCTTCCAAATTAAATTTTGCAGAAATGGCCCTATGAGACATATCTGTGAGTCATAGAATAAATTATGACTTGTAGAAGGTCTTGTCTAATAAGGTCTCAGAAAATCCAGTCTATTGGATCTTCATACGAAGGGAAACTATAGCTCGTCAATTATCCACAGGCCAGTTTCTTGGATCATCAAATATCCACAGGCCATAGAAGACCCTCGTGGTGTGAAATTTCCAGTGACTAGGTTTTCTAAGTTTATCAAATGGTTCCCAAAATGACATCACCAGTCACTAACTATTCAAATTAGTACCAAAGAAAGAATAATATGCACCCATATGATCCCACCAAATTCCCAATACACCATATGCAACAATTATTCACTACCCCATTAATTTTTATTTTACATATTCACACCACAAATCGACAGCCATTTGAAAGTTAGAAATTATGCACACACATGCAATCTCATGTCATTGTTTGAGTAATGTTTCTTGTGTAAATATAACTACATGCCCCATTCGAACATGACATAGTAACATGCACATTTCGGCATTTTATATTATTCAAAACGATGACAACAACTCAATCAAGGTTAAACACATATCATATACAAATGCAACAACTAATTCAAAACCATCAATTTTGGAATATCATATCCGTTAATAATTCTAACATAATGATATTAGTTTTGGTAATATAAGAGTTTCAGGGCCAAGAACGCACAAAAATTACATCACAAGGATGAAAAATTAAAAGAGGAATCTGAGAGGGCGAAACCCTAGGATGCCGGAATAATGCCAAAAAAACTTGGCAGAAAGTTTAGATGGTGACCAAATGGTGATTGGAGTGGTAGGGTAGGAGAAAGAGGTCGGGTGTTTTGGGAAATCTTTTGAGAATGATGGGTAAAATTTACTTTACCCCTCTTTTATACATTGACTAGGTCATGTGAACATTGGGCCTAGGCTCTACGAATCCTTGACTAGGGGCTGTAGAGTTTTCTATGATACGTAGATCATGGTCTTGTAGAGTGCCAAATCCCTAATCTAGGACATTGGCTTCATGTGCTTGTTTATAGGTCGTCTATTGAAATATATCTCATAGAGTGGTTTGTAGAACCCCCAATAGTTAGAGAAATTAGAGAACTTACCTGCGATCCACAATCCCCATTCATGGCTCATAGTATTTTCTACGGGCATAAAGTTGGCTCGTGCACTAGAGTGCACATTATTTTGTTCCCTGGAAGTGTTTGATGAGTTAGTGTGTGGGTCATGGTATGAACCACGACCCATAGAATTGGTCATAGAAGTACTTCTTATTGCTTATTCAACCCATGGTGGCTGAATTGGTCTAATATCTACACAAATTTCAAAAAACACACTGCTACCCTATATGCCACCAGTCCTGAGTCCACATATTACAACCAAAATGCTAAAAACAAAACTACCTATAAGTGAAAACGCTAAAATAAAACAAAACTACTACTATTACATCAAATATCTAGGTTTGCCACCCAAGTAGTGCCTGATTTATTATAGTTGCATGACTTGGACAACTTGGTTACTCAGACTTCACCAAGTACCTAAATATCCATCTTGAAGTCACCAGGGCTCTTCATCGACTGGCAGATGTTGAAGTTGACTTCTTCATCATTCTATCGAAACTTGAGTTGGCTCGATTCCATATCTACTAATGCTTTCCTAGTGGCTAGGAAGAACCTTCTAATGATGATTGGGACCTTAAAGTCAACTTCACAATCATCGATCACAAAGTCTATATGGAATATGAAAATTTTCTACTTTGACAAGGATATCACATAATATCTCCACATGCTTCTTTAAGCATTCAAACAACCATCAATAATCGCATGCTTGTAGGAGTTGGGGATCCCAATCCTAGTTTCTTTAAGACTACAAGGGGAATTAGATTTATGTTTGCACCTAGATCACATAATACCCTTGCAAACTCATCAACATCTCCAAAGTATAAGGTATGGTGATTGCTCTAGGATCATCTTCCTTCTACACTAAGGACCTTGTAGCTATCGCCCTAAAATGATGAATCTCTTAGGAGAGCTCCTGGCTCACAGTACACTTCTTTGGGACCATGTCCTTCATGAAGTTTCCATACCCAGGCATCTTCTCTAAAGCCTTAATGAGAGGGATGTTGATGGAGAGTTATTTTAGTAGGAAAATAAAGTGCTGGAATTTACCTCCTTCTTCCTTCTTTTTGATTCTTTGTGGGAAAGAAGGAAGAGGTATTGGAATAGGTTTCAATTTATATGGCATTCTTACAGTATCACTTACCTTATCTTTGGCACAAAGATCTCCAGTCTCTGCACCTTTGCTCTCAACTATCTCTTCACAAACATAATTATCATCAACTGACATTATATAGTCAATGGTCTGTCTACCACCATGTGTAGTCACCGCCATACACTGCTCGTCATTCTTTCAATTTTGAACTACATTATTGGGCAATGTACCTTTCTAGCACTATTTAACTGAACTGCTTGATAACAATATAATGAGACTTGTTTTTTTAAATAATATTTGAGATGTTAGATTTTATCCCTTTCAAGGTCTTATCATGAGTGTTTTCCTTCTTTAATATGCAATCAAGAATCTCCTCAACTCTAGAGATACTAGCACCCGAATCTCAATTATATGATGGCACATACAGAGTATTCCTGTAGCTATCTTTGCATTTCCAATCTGCATCTATGCCCTAGCCCCTATTCTTGTCATAGTAGCCTCCTTAATTATTGTCTCTGAAGGTGCCATCCATGTTATAGTTCTAGTGTTTGTTTCGTTGACCTTGGCACTAATATTCTTGATTGGACCATTGGGCATTGTTCCAAAAACCCATCATTTGAGCAATGACAAAGCTAGTGTCCTTCTAATAGCAAGTCTCCATATAGATAGGTGCTTGTGAAGGATGATGAGCTATTTTATTAATGCGTTCTTGGTTTTGCTTCATCAGCAACTCCACATTGGTGCTAATTCGAGCATACTCTTGCACCATATCCTCATTTATTTTTACTTATGCCAAATTAGTGCTAAATGTGATTGAGCTATTTATTATCAACTTATCACTCAT